>JAPYZC010010174.1:0-14300 GCA_030522665.1 Ichneumoninae sp. A BG-2022a
ATTATTATTATTATTATTATTATTATTATTATTATTATTACTATTATTATTATTATTATTATTATTATTATTATTATTATTATTATTATTATTATTATTTCCTTACAGCAAGTAATATCGAATGTAGTGTTTAGAAACGTCAAGACGAATCGTTCGAGAAGCTCGCGATGCGAGACGAGCATCCAATCTCCTTCTTTCGACATGGATGAATCCGTGATAATTGCACAGTAATTGCACATTTTTATTGCTTCCTACAGTCAAGAGTGGAAAAAAAGAGGAGGAAGCTCGGATGGAGTTCATTTCCCATCAAACTAGTGTTCTGTGCGCTGCATTAAGCTGGGGCTAGAGATCAAGATAACCTCAAATTTGATGAAACCATTTTTTTTCTCTGAAACGGTTTTATTGAATAAAAAACGAATTGCAAGGCGCACTGCGTATTTGATTAAAGTGGCGCGGCGCACAATTCGTTTTTCATTTTGTAGAATGGTTTCGGAGAAAAATTGATTAAAAATGATTAAATTGATTAACTCTGTCTCTCTCGCACTCATGTGTCTTAAGCCTTCCCTTAAGGGGAGTCTAAACTCCTCGCTCCCACCCGAACTATATGGCGGTGTCTCTTAAGGTTAGCTATGTCGCTTCGCGCTCATTTCGCATAAGTTCGAGAAAAATAAGAGAAAATTGCAAGTACTTCTCGATGGCATAAAAATCTGATAAAATGCATGCATATGTAAAGGTACTGAAAATATTAATTTTGCATAATAATAATTCCATAATGCTATAATCAAATTAATCAAAAAATTAATTGTTTAACAAAGTACCCGGCAAAACGACTCTTTTTTTAATGCAAATGATTCGTTAATTTTTCTGAATACGTATGAATTTTCTCAGATTTTTCAATCAGTTTTGATTTTTGTGTTTTTTCACACATTTTTTCCATAAAAAAAAATTGAATTCTACATCCGCTAAAATACTTTGCTTTTTCCCGAAATGTCTACTATCTCCCAATCCTATTCATTACAGTTTTTTGTTAAAGACTGAGTGTGTTTCACCTCCCCTTAAGGGGCTGCTCGACCTTTCTGTTTTACCGACAGAACGAGGCGATTTCGTAGAATCGACATTACATAAATAATATGCTACGTCTATGCTTCAAATTTTCTAGGACTATAATACTAGCCATAAACGTATCGTCGTGCACTCGAGTTTCGGTTGAAATCGTCCAATACATCAAGAAAATCGAATATTACAGATTGTCGCGAAAACCAATATGGCCGCTCAAAATTAAAACTCCATCTATTCTGAAGGATATCAAATATTCTGGAACTCGCACACGTAAATCGAGAGTGCGCACCGATTCTATGGAATTCCCCGAATATTCCAAAATCATCACAAAGTCCATTACACAAAATGTAAATATAAATATAAACATATATTATACAACAAAAAAATCCATGTAAAGTGTATTCTGCGTTTAGGTTTACTGGGAACTTGTGACAAGATTAGAGCTGACAAAATCTGCACGAATGCAGTGTAGGACACGATGTCGCGCCACCGAAGCGTCCAACATTTCAACATTCCCTCAGTGAAACACATCAATCGCGATGCATTATACTGATGTATAACTTTTTTTTTTACTCGATCCTTCTTACATCGAGTGATGTCGGATTTAGGAACATCCGGATGGATCGTTCGAGAAGCTCGCGATGCGAAACGAGCATCCAATCTCCTTTTTTCGACACTAATGAATCCGTGATAATTGCTCCCTACGGTCGAGAGTAGAAGAGAAAAGGAGGAAGCTCGGATTTCATTTACGAGCGAACCCGTGTTCGTTACTCTGCACTGTAAAAAAAAAAAAAATCGTATAAAATGTAATTTACTGGTATTCGAAGTTTTTATGCATAAACTGGTATATTTAATTTTGAGTACGAACGTAATGACAAATTGACGTACTGTGTATTAAAGGCTTCAGAAATACTTTTTATAATACTTTTCATAATTAGATTAAATTTTACTATAAAAGAACTTCAAAGCCAATGATTTAATTTAATTTTACTGTAAAATCCTATTAATATTTCATCACAATTGTACCAGTTTTTGCATAAAAACATCCAGTCTGGTGCCATTGAATTTACAATTCTTATTAACAGTGTTGCTCAATGAAACACATCAATCTCGGCCCATTATATATATGGATTAATTTTTTTTTTGCCCATGATGTCCGCGGTCAGGCAAAACCGGCAAAAGTCAGGGAATTTCAAAATTGGTCAGAGAAAAAGTAAATTGTCACCGAACCTTCTATACATAAATCAGAAGAACATAAAAAGGAGACTTCAAAAAGAAACTATATATATATACAATTAAACATTAATACCATAATTAGGTATTTTCATATGCATCATTAATTTAAAAAAAATATAAAGCCGTCAGAAGTTGGTTCAGGAAAAATTTTTAATCGATCAGTGAAAAGTCAGGGAAAAGTGAGGGAATTTTTTTCCGGGGAAAAAACGGTCACTGTGTTGGATTTCCCTCGATCTGTCTTACATAGAGTAGTGTCGGATTTATTCCGGCCCGGGGCCTGCGCCATGAACGTCCAGCTATTGTGCCAAGAACGTTCGGGCAAGACGATCGCGTGTACGGTACTCGGACACGTTATACCTTTCATTGTACAACACATGCTATAACGCGTGGCGGTGGAACCGGCATACGGCTCAGTTTCTTTATTGATTAATTTCCAGGTACAGCCGGCAGACCGTCCGACTAGCCGTTCGTTTTACTCGGGGAGGGTCGAAACTCGACAGGAGGCACTTGGTATCTAGGAGAGTCGGAACTCGAGTATAACGGTATGAGCTATACCGTCCGCCACTGTTTTAACAGTATGCGCAATACCCGCAGAAAAACAGGTGCGGTCCGCGAAACTAATTTTTCATCCGGAAGTGACATCGTACAGGAAATACGTCACTTCCGGTCGAAAAAGACATTTTTTTTTTTTTAACCGGAAGTGAAGTCACACCGGTAAAACGTCACTTCCGGTCGAAAATGAAAAATGTTTTTTTAAACCGGAAGTGAAGTCACACCGGTAAAACGTCACTTCCGGTCGAAAATGAAAAATGTTTTTTTAAACCGGAAGTGAAGTCACGTCGATAATACGTTACTTCCGGTCGAAAAAGAAGACTTATTTTTAAACCGGAAGTGATGTTTTTTTTGACATCACTTACGGTCGAAAAATGAGATTTTCAAACCGGAAGTGACGTATTATTTGGTATGACGTCAATTCCGGTCGAAAGATCGAGATTGTTAAACCGGGCGGAACATATTTCTGGTATAACAAAAATTAAGTTTTCGCAACTGGAATTTATGTATTTTCGGTATCACATCACTTCCGGTCTGCTCCGCACCTTCCCCCCCCCCCCCCCCCCCCCCCCCCCCCCCCTCCCACGCCAACTTTGAGGTTTCGCATGCCATTGTTTAGCTATCCCGATGGGGCAGCAAGTCAATGATTTTCATTTCTCCACGACTTAAGGGGATGCTGAACCCGTTTTAACTCCTTGCTTACCTTTTTTACCGGTGGAACTAGGCGATGTCGTAGTTTCGATTTAGAATGGTTAAATTGCTACGCATAGGGGAGAACGGGGCAAAACGGGACAGTCAGGGCAAAACTCAATTTTCCAATAATTTTTGGATGCCTCATTTTGTCCCAACGATACATCCGGATTTTCAAGCCCATTTTGGCCCACGGACGACCATCCAAAAGTCATTGGAAAGTTGCGTTTTTTCTCATAATCCCGTTTTGCCCCGTTTTACCCGGGTGTGCAATTTTGCCCCGCTCTCCCCTATGCTTCAAGTCATATGCAGGATTAAGATATTAACACAATCGCTTCAGAGTGCATGCGAATTTTGATTAACAACGTACGAGGAATTACAAAAACAGCACGAACGTAGTGTCACGATTGACGATTCGGTGGCGCCGCATCGTGTCCTACACTGCATTCACGCGCTCCTTGTGACAAGATCGCCTCCGCTCTTATCACAAGTGAACCGTAAACGTAGACACTTCACATGGATTTCTTTTGTTTAATAGACTTTGGTGATGATTTTGAAATATTCGGGAAATTCCAGAGAATCGGCGTGCATCCTCGTTTTACGTATGAGAGTTCCAGAATATTTAATATCCTACAGAATAGATCCCATTGAAATTTTGAGCGGCCATGTTGGTTTTCGCGACAATTTGTGATATTCGATTTTTCTTCGTGTCTTTTATGATTTTTTTCCGATTTTTGTACCATCCAGAGATGTTTGCAATTCCCTCTCATTTATCTGAAACTCATGCGAAGTGAACGCTATTCGCAAGGACTCCCTTAAGGGGAAGTGAAACACCTGCGCGTTCGAGAGAGATGTTTGCAATTTTCAAATTAACTTTATTCGATGGTGCTCATTTTTTTGAGAAAAAATGAATTCGGGCCGGGTGCGAAATTATTGTGAGCATCCGACTCGAATTTATTTATATATTTATTTATTTATTTATTTATTTATTTATTTATTTATTCATTTATTCATACGGCCAAAACCCAATTTTATTATTTTTGTTTTTTTTTTATTTTATTATTATTTTTGTTTTTTCCTCAAAAAAATGAGCACCCTTGAGAAAAGTTTCATTACCGACCGCGATATTTCACTTCCCCTCAACATTCTCCATTCTTAACTTGCATCTTGCCATACATTTCCTTGCGCATCGACAACGAATGTCCGCGACAATAAAATAATCGTGGAAAGTTGTTTATGTCGCAAACTGGCAATAGCGCAAGCGGAGCTATGAACAGCTTATTTGTTCGGGGAAGGAAGTTGCGGCAATCCTGCGGAGAGATGCAAAGAGAAGACAATCATCTGTGTATGACGAGCCCGAGTGACGACAGACGGCCCAAGAAATTTCCTGTCGCCGCGCTGCAGGATCGAACGCAACTAGTTGCCTTACAGCGCTACGAGCGAACGAGCGCGACATGCGCGCCGCCCGAGAAGAAGAAAGAGGAGAGCGAGCGTGCCGCGCGACGATGGGAGGCGACGGAAGAAGAACAAAGAGTGCGTCTGACCTAGATCTCGGGTCGATCCTCGACAGCGTGGCAGCAAACAAGCAAAGAGCCGCGTCGAAGGCACTGGGATGACCATCGCGTAACCCCGGCACCGTGCGTCGGTACCGTTACGGCAGCTACCTTGAACGGGCTCCGTTCCCTCCGTTCTCTCCATTCCGCACTTCCCCTCGTCGAGATTACCGGATCGTGGGGCTTTGCTACGAGGCGATTCTTACGGAAGATGAGACGGAAATTAGGAGGGCTCTTTTTTTCTTCTAATTGGTCCTCGCGTTGATTTTCCCATGATGGGCTTTCTCAATGAACGTCCCAGACTCCTCTTTCACGTCGATATTTGTAACACATTCTTGTTTCTTTTTCTTTTTTATAATTTTTTTTTTAAATATATTATTGTGAGTATTTTCGCGTTTGGCTTTGCAACGAAGCGATTCTTGCCGAAGTTAATACGGAATCTATGATGGCTCTTTTTTCTTTTAATTAGTCTTTGCGTTGATTTTCCCATGATGGGCTTTCTCAATGAACGTCCCAGACTCCTCTTTCACGTCGACAATTGTAACGCATTTTTTGTTTTGGTTTTGTTTTGTATAAAAGTTTTTTATATACAGTTGAACCTCTCATAGTGTACGAGGGCGGAGCGTCGGGACGCAGTAGGTTGGTTGGAGGTCGATTGATCAGGGCCGTCGCACATTACTTCGGAAGGGCGCTTAAGAGGGTTTTGTTTACAAAATCTCATACCGGCACGAGCGAACACGAGGTCTGCAGTCACGACACTGCACGAGTGTCCAGGAAGGGGAATGGTGGGGATAGCAGTCGATCGACTACAGCCCGTTCTGGCTCGCGATTGGTACTTCAGATAGCGTACATTGTCTTCCTGTTACGTACGCTATGAGAGGTTCTACTGTATTATTGTGCGTATTTTCGTGTTTGGCTTTACAACGAGGCGATTCTTGCTGAATATTTTTTTTTAAATTAATCTTTGCATTGATTTTTCCGTGACGGATTCCCTCATTAAACGTTCTGGACTCATCTTTTACGGCGATATCTGTAGTACATTTTTTTAAATATAAATTTTTGTGCTTATTTTCGCGTTTGACTTTGCAACAACTCGATTCTTGCTGAAGCTGATTCGGAAACTATGATGACTCTTTTTTTTATTAGTCTCACTAAATGTCCCAGACTTCTCTTTGATGGCAATATCTGAAGAGTAGTTTTTTCGCAAAAGTTATTGTATATTTATGTTTTTGTTTTCAAATAGATGGCTGTTCTGTTGAAATACAGTAAACTAAACTTTAAGAGAACGACTTGCCAGGAATCGGAAAATGCGTCAGGTTCTTTTTTATAATAAAAACAAATAAATTTTAAAAAATGATAGTATTACAGTTTTACGTATTATTATTAATCATACATGATCGTGCATGATTTTTTATATACATTTTTGGCCGCTATAGAAAATCGACGAAATTCCCACATAAGTCGTACACAATCAAATATAATTTACATAAGAATCTCAATAACTCAATGAATAAAAAAACGAAATGCTAAAGTGCTCCTTTGTTAATTTTTATATGTAAGGAATATAAGCTCTCCCCCTCCCCTTGCTGTGTTCTAGAGAAGCCATACATTTATTGATATTGTTTATTACTTTATTATAATAACAATCTCGATGAATATATGGTCACATATGACTCATTTAAAATCGTACACGACTATATGTGGATTTCTTTGTGAATCATGCACGATAATTTTTTTTTCCTAGAAATTGCCTAGAACCAGCAACGGAGCGTACTATAGACACAGAACACACCGGTGTCGAAGCTGAACTGTAATAGGGCGCGGGCATTGACCGGATTTTTTTTCTTCTTTTTTTTTCTCTCTATAAGCCCTGCGGAGTAATCGTGCGTCAATGAAACGAAATTGCTGGTTGAGACGGTCTGGGTAAAAAGGAGCATACACCTTGAGTAGTATCGAGTCGATACTATCGACCTCTTGTTGCTACTCTGACAACAGACCGAGATATACTTTCACGGTCGAACGTTCTCCGAAGCGAACCGCAAACAATGCCGTGCCTCGATACCATTCGACCAATTTCAATCTCTATCTTGCGAAGAGACTTTCTGGTTTCCGTTTATTTTTTTATTTTTTTTCATTTAAACGAACGCTCGCGAATATTAATTATATAACAATATTATATAATTAATAAACGCACGTTATAGTATTACTTTTATTAATATATATATATATATATATATATATTATACGACTTAATACCCACATGGAAAAAAGAATATGGGCGCGACATGCAAGGAATATTAAACTTTTTTGTGCTAGAGAAAAGGAGGTGAATATGGATCACCCCTGTTTGCATGCGAATTAATTATGTATAGACTGGGCCATTTTCCTCACTTTTACTTCATATATCGACGGATAAATGTATATGGCATATATCGGACTTATACTTCATTTCCTTCTGGGAGAGTCGACATGTATCATCAATTATGCATGGACTGGGCCATTTTCCCCACTTTTACTTCATATATCGACGGATAAATGTATATTTCATATATCGGGCTTAAACTTCATTTCCTTGGGAACGAACCGACATGTATCATCAATTATGCATGGACTGGGCCATTTTCCCCACTTTTACTTCATATATCGACGGATAAATATATATTGCATATATCGGACTTATACTTCATTTCCTTGGGAGCGAACCGACATGTATCATCAATTATGTATGGACTGGGCCATATCGCCCACTTTAACTTTATATATGGACGGATACATGTATTTTGCACATATTGTACGTATCCTTTATTTCCTTGAGGGCAAACCGCCATGGCTTTTTCCCTGTTCGACGCAGTGACGGTTGCACCGCGAAAGAGCATCGTAACGTAGCGAAACGCGACTGTTACCGTGGTGTTTCTCAATCACTGTGCTAGTCGCGCGTTTACCAAGTAAAGTGGCTTGCTTGCGCAAATAAGCTGTCGGATAACCGAAGCGTAGCGTTAGCACACCGTTCGGAGCTTCGGAACATTGATGAATTTCCGTCCGCACTTCTGTAAGGCTACTTGTTACATACAAGATAGAATACGTTTCAATATTCTCTCGACCGTACTCTTTGATATCGTACGCCACTCATACTTGTTACCGTAATACTCAAAGAGTTAACTGTTAGCTATTAAACAATTATTAATCCACTAATAATTGATTGATTAATGATTAGTTAATTAGTTATTATTTACTGATTCATTGTCAATTCATTGTCAATTCATTGTCAATTCGTTGTCAATTCGTTGTCAATTCATTGTCAATCCGTTCTCAATTCGTTGTCAATTCGTTCTCAATTCGTTGTCAATTCATTGTCAATCCATTGTCAATTCGTTGTCGATTCATTGTCGATTCATTGTCAAGTCATTGTTAATTAATTGTCAATTAATTGTCATTAATTGTCAATTAATTGTCAATCCATTGTCAATTCATTGTCAATCCATTGTCAATTCGTTGTTAATTTATTGTCGATTCATTGTTAATTAATTGTCAATTAATTGTCAATTAATTGTCAATTAATTGTCATTAATTGTCAATTAATTGTCAATTAATTGTCAATTAATTGTCAATTAATTGTCAATTAATTGTCAATTAATTGTCAATTAATTGTCAATTAATTGTCAAATTAATTGTCAATTAATTGTCAATTAATTGTCAATTAATTGTCAATTAATTGTCATTAATTGTCAATTAATTGTCAATCCATTGTCAATCCATTGTCAATTCGTTGTCAATTCGTTGTCAATTCGTTGTCAATTCATTGTCCCTTTTAGCCATACATTTTGATATTGTAAAAACAAATCTCGGTATTTCAGGTGAAGAAATTAGATAAAAAAATTGAAAACTGAGCGAAATAAGATCACATGTCCCACCGTGACGCAAAGCGTTAATAACCAATGTATTATCTATTAATTATTAGTTGATTATTATTTAATTCGAACGGCGAAAATTGTCAAACCGGAAACTATGAAAACTTTGCCAGGGAGCTCGGTAACTCCTGCTTTTCCCTTACACAATACAATGTTTAATTTACCCGGAGACGAACACAATCGGGCTAATATGTCGTCGTATAATGATAGGAAGAAGAAGGACGCGTCCGAGATCCCGTAGATAACACATGTTACAAATGAGCTTCAAGGAAACATTGAAACAGGCTCAGCCATTTTTCTTTTTTTTTTGGTCAAAGTGTTGAAGCGACCTGAAACTATAATGCTTGTGTTCATTTATGAGTAGGCAGTATAAACACAATGGTAGGTGTGTGTGTGTATAGTGGCGGAAGAGAAGTTGCCGTAGCCAGTTCGTTCTCGCGTGAGGATCGCGATTCGTCCCATGCGGCTAGACGCGCGGGGGAAAGAAAAGAGAAAAAAAAAGAGAAATAAAAAAAAAATTGGCCGCCTACGTTGCCGCGAGGCAGCAGCCGCGATTAACGGCACGTAGCCGTAAAAGGGGACAGGGAGCACACGAGCGCGCACCCCGCGCTCGCAATAGTGTATCGAGACTCTCAATTCCAACCGAAAACCGACTTCGAATTATTCGCAATCTCTTGAATTATACTTTTGTCGGGAGTCGCGAATTCAAGGAGAAACACGATGGAGATTGCGCGATCGAAAACAAAGTCCTCGAACCGATCTGATAAAACGTACATGAATTACAAAACTTTGTGTATTGATTTTTTTTTGTATGTAATTAAATATGTAGACTATCGAAAAAAAACTCTAAATCTTGTGAAGTAAAGACTGATTTTTAAAAAATTATTGAATAATTGAATGGTTGAATGATGATTGAAGTTTTTTTTAAATACGAAGAGTAAGGTGCTTTGCGTCGAAATCGCCTTGATTCGGCATGACTTAGATGTATATCAGTTTGGAAGTTTGAAACTCATCGTCTAGCCCGGTCTATTAGGAAGATAAATTTGCAAATCGAATGTTACAGTCTTGTCCCTCTCCCCACTGGCCCGATCGATTTTCTTCATTGCCCTAGAGCCATTAAAACCAAACTTCCCAAACCGACCGGATTGAACGTACATTAGGTACAAAATCTTTGTATTTTTTTTTTTTGTAAATAATTGAATATGTCGACTCACTAAAAAAAGCTCTATATATTGTGTACATAAACATGAGCAATTGATTTTTGAATTAACCTTTCAAGTACGTGATCCTTGTTCAACGAGGACCTAAAATTTGCCAAGACGCAACCTTTAAACGATTCGAATGACAAATTGATGTGCTAAATAAAAGTGTGTAAAAATCGACAGACGTCCGTTGAATTGTTTTTTTTTATATAACGCAGAAGAAAATTTATTACGTACATGGTAATTTGCTCTCGGCAAAACGTGCCACTTATTTGAAGGGTTAAAAAAAAGAAGCGAAAGGTATTTTAAAAAAGGAACTTTACCGCCGAAAGTGCCTCTTCAGTTAATTTATGCAGCATATTCTGTATATATGTACATCAGTTTGGAAGTAATTCCACGTCTAGCCCGAGTCAATTAGGAAGATAAATTGGTGAATCCATTGTTACAGTCTTTTCCCCCTCCCCGCTGCTCCGATCGATTTTCTTCGTTGCACTAGAGCCATTAAAATCAAACTACTCAAACCGACCGGATAGAATGTACATGAATTACAAAAAAATGTATATATATTTTTTTTATGATGAAATATTTTGACTCTAAAAAAAAGATGTGTATGTTGTGTACGTAAAGATTAACGATTGATGTTTCAATAAGAAAAGAGAAGATAGAGGCGCTTTGATGAAGAAGCTTTTTACCGCCGAAAGGGCCTCCTTACTTAATATACATGCATATCTTATTGTATACATGTATAGCAGTTTGAAAATCAAAATTTTTAATCCAATGTTACATTTTTTCCCTCGCACTGCCCCGATCGATTTCCCTCATTGCGCTAGAGAGCCGCTGCACGCACAGCGAACACGAGCACAGCCGGCTGCCGGTAAGCAAAGCCAGTATCCAGCACAGTTAATATTCTCTATGACACATCGCGGCGAACACGACAAATCCGTGACACGACTGCACATTGCAATAATAACTATTTTGTTCGAAGGTAAGTTTCCAAAATCTTATCCGCGCGCAATGATTGTACGTAACGCATTCTCAATTAAGAAAAATACTATCTATGCTGTTTTAGAAACGTGTTTTTAGATTTTTTAAATATACACTGTAAAAAAAATGTAAATTCAATGCACCGGAACGGAAGTTTTTATGCAAAAACTGGTACGTTCAATTTAATGTACAATTTTGATGAAAAATTAATATATTTTTCATTGAAGTGAAAGTAAATTATTAAAAATTCAGTATTCGCATGTTTTTAATACACTGAACCTTAATTTTTCATCACGAATTTATATTTGCAATATATGAAATTTAATATACCTGTTTTTGCATAAAAACTGCTAGTCCACTACATGATTTTTTTTACAGCGTATACATATGTATAGTAAACAACTCACTACCACGAATTAAATGATATATTAATTATGACATATTCATATAAAAAATCCCGTTTGAAAAATATGGTTGTTTGAAAATACAAACAATCCCGTACATTTTTCCAATATTCACTGCAAAGATTCCCTATAAAAATTGTAACGGTTCATCATTTCAAAACCATGCCCGATATATTTATTAAGACTGATCACGAATCTGCTGATTGTTTTACTCTTAGCTCAATATTCGATACGGAAACTCGCGTCACAAATAAAACCCTAATTTTTCGTAAAATGTAAAAAAATCGAAACCTCGTAAAATTTTAACGGTTCCATCGATCCGCCGAACATTAAATACGGATTATCGGTTGACAATATTCCCTGTCTGTACAACATTTTACCCCCATAAAAAATGTCGTATTCTCGGCACACATGAGCACATTGAATTTGCATATCGAACCTTCCCATTGAAAGCGCTTTTCACGATTACGTTAAAAAAAAATAATAAAAAAAAACACATTCCGCTGTTGCAAAAATGATTTGAATTATCAAGTATTATCCGCATCCACAACACCGCCCGAAAAAATGTCGCATTCTCCGCACACGTGCGCACATTGAATGTGCATGCTTTTTACGCATACGTAAAAAAAACACACACACACACACATTCCGTCGTCGAACTCACCTTCTCGCCGTAACGGACGCAGCAGCCGGTGAGCTTGGATGTTGCGGTGGTCCGTTGGAGCTTCTTCGTCCCGCGGGGCTCGTGGCGTTAGAGTTTCCGGTCTGCACGCCGATCTCGGCGTTGTCACCGGTGGAGTTTCCGGCGCGAGACGCGTTGACGAGTCTGCCGGTTCTCTCCTGATGTCTGCCGCCCCTCGAGCGGCTTCCGTGTCTTCCGCCTCTTCGCGGTGTCGCGGCGTTTCCGGGACTGCGGCTGACGTGATCGCGGGTCGCGACCGGTGCACTGGACGGTCTCAGGACGCTGGCGGAGCTGACGCCGTTGGTGTGAGCGGCGAGGATTTCCGGAGCGATCAGTGCGATGTCGGGAAGGGAGTTCGGCGACGAGAGAATCGTCGCGGCTGCGGTGGCGGTCGATTCGACGATGATGCGGGACCGATCGCCGGTCCGTTCGGCCTCCGGCAGACGAAGATGACGAATTCGGCGCATCGACTCGCGGACCCAGGAATTGGCGCGAGGAGGCGCGGCGCTGCTCGCGCGGCTGCTGAGGTTGTTGTTGTGTCTCCCCGATGAGCGAATCGCCGAGTCGTTCGAATTTTCGTTGAGGTTGCCGGTCGGTGAGGCGACATCGTTGCGGACGCTCGGCAAGGCGAGACGATCGGGCGCGGATATTCGGTTGTCGAGATCGGCGAGCGACAACAATGGTCCCGGCGTCGCACCGTACGACGGGGACTTGCCCGTCGCGCCGACGGACATCGCAATACTGCCATTCGAGTCGCGAGCGGTTCGCCCGCCGGCGCGCATGCGTTCCTCCCGTTCACCATCGGCGTTGCCGGAGAACGAGGTGGTCTCGGCGGCACTCGACGCCAACACCCTGGTGGGGGGAGAGCCGGCCCACGGGCTCGGGCACGACGCGCCGCTGCCTCTGTTGCTGTTGCCGCTCCTGTCGAACTCGCTGCCCTCCTGGATGTTGTTGCTCGTCGACGAACCCGATGAGACCGTCTCCAAGCACGGCGACTCGTACTCCTCCACCCAGGACCAGTCCACCTCCGAACACTCCGAGGATGACGCCGAACGCTCGCGGCCTCTTCTGAAAATAAACGAATTACGATAATTAATAAATTAAATCGAAATTAAAGGGGGCTGAAGGACCCAGGTCGATGGCCGTTTGCCAAGGTGTAAAATTATCATCAGGTATAATATTAGTATAAGAAGATAAATATTATCTTAAATACTATCTTTGTATAAATATTATCTTTGGAAATAAATCTCTTTTGCTAATACTAAAAATTAAATAAAAATTAAGTAACAATTTTAATTTAATTTTTCGGTAGATGGCGTATTAGCCCGCTCTAACGCATTTAACGTATATAAAAAGAAAGGAAAAAGAAGGAAAAAAAACTTTTTTTTTTGTTAAACCCTGTTAAACCCTGTTGAATAGCATTTGAGATTTCAAAAGCGGACCACTTTTTAAGAAACTACAATTTTTTTTCACAAAAAGTGCAGTTTTTGCAATTTTTCGTTCTATTTAAAAAGTTTAAACTTTAATAAAATCAAATTTGCGGCACACCATTCTGTTCCTTATGAAAAAACGAAGGGATTCATGTGCGGCAAAACCCATTTACTGCTCATAAGGGCCCTTGAATTTTGAAGAAACGCGTGGGGTACATATGTACCCCAGTCATGAGTTAGAGGGTAGAAAAAATGATACATAAGTTCTAGGGTAAATAAAAATTGAATAAAAATGTTAAAAAAAAGGTGCAGGCTGTTATTAACTTGTATAAAAAATAATAGTAAATAAAACATAAGCTATCGGCAAATAACGAAGATATCGAAGATACATAATTGAGTCCTGATTAGATATGATATAAGATATCGACGGTGAGATTTTTTTTTCTTTTTCTTTACATAAGATTATAGGAAATTCCATCAGACTCCTGTCCAACGCTCGTTCTCTTAAGGCCATGTGAAAGATGTACCACGTGACATATGAGTGCAAGAGAGATAGATGCATTTTTCGAATCAATGCCATTTAAATCCGGTTGACTTTTC
>JAPYZC010010179.1:0-10544 GCA_030522665.1 Ichneumoninae sp. A BG-2022a
TCAAAAAATTAATTGGTTAACAAATTACCCGGCAACAAAACTTTTTTTTAATGAAAATGATTCGTTTATTTTTCTGAATACGTATGAATTTTTTCAGATGTTTAAGTAATCGTTGATATTTGTTCTACAAAAAAAAAAATTAACGATCACTTAAAAATCTGAAAAAATTCATACGTATTCAGAAAAATAAACGAATCATTTTCATAAAAAAAGCTTTGTTGCTGAGTAATTTGTTAACCAATTAATTTTTCGACGAATTTGTTAATAACATTTGGCAATTATTATTATGCAAAATTAAACTTCTCAGTACCTTTAGTATACATGATTTTTTTCAGATTTTCACACCATCAAGAAGTACTTGCAATTTTCTCTTATTGTTGTACCGCTGTGTGAGTGTACGTGAGCTCGAACGTTCTTGAATTGGCTTGTTGTTTATAGCGTGCAACAATGTATTGGCGCGCAACAATGTAAGAATACTCGAATTTCGCGCAATTGTTCGGATAATAGAAACTTCATACGAACCAGCGGCAGTTCGGATAACAGAGGGTTCGGATAACGGGTGTTCGGATAATCGAGGTTCTACTGTAGAATAAAAAGTGCCGCGCCCGATGTAAATGATAGTGCGCAGTCGTGACCGGATTCGAGTGGGAGGACGCGCGCGACTAAACTTGGAGTCTTTGGTTTTACTGTTAAAAAAATTAACGACACGTGTTTATCCGCGCCCGCGGCCCTCGATCTCGGTCCGCTCTGGCCTGATTTATTCGCACCTGCCGGCTACGCCCGTGAATGCACACACGAGCTCCGCCGAGAAATTAATAACAATAAAATTAATCAATCCTCATTAGAGACGATAACTCTCCCGACGCCTTCGGTCGTCTTCGAGCCAGGACACAAACTAAAACCAAAAGCAAAACAAATCTCTTTTGTACGAGCCACAATAACGATGGCCATAAATACGATTTATTTGACACCGATGTTCGATCGATCGTTACAGATTATCTTTTCCCTCGGGCCACTCGTCCTTCTCTGCCTACACCATGGTCTGGCTCGCGGTAAGTCTTGCATATAAATATCACAATAAGAAAAAAAAAAAAAATGAAAAAAAAAAACAAAAAAATATTGTATTAAAAGTTTGATTTAACGAGCCGTTGGTTCTCGAGTAGCCTCGAGCGAAGATCCAGCGGAGATATTGAATTACAATAAATCTCTGTCGTCCTCTTCGTGATATTTTTTTTTGTTTCTTGTGTTCGCAGCTCTACCTCCAGCTTCGGATGACATGGAAGGGCAGCAAGCTCCTGAAGCATTTTCTGCAGTTCGTGTGTTTGATGATGGCGTGGTTCACGGCTATGACGAGAATCTCCAACTACAAGCACCACTGGAGCGACGTGCTGGCCGGCCTGAGTCTGGGCACGCTCGTCGCCCTCGTCACGGTCAGTACAAACAGCCTCTGCGGGCCGAGCGTGTAACTCAGCCGCGAGATCCACCAGCGAGACGGAGTGCCCGTGGCACTTTCGGGCAATGAGTGAGGGTGCACTCAGCCACGAATTTATCTGAGCCTCGGCGGCCTCTTACGAGAGACTCAGAGTGACGAGCACTCGGAGTGACGAGAAATTAACGAATCTAACCGATGGAGGGAACCAAAGTGCCTTTGGTATCTTTATAGGCCCGAGCGACCATCCGCTGTTTCCTCATGGGAAAAATAAAAACGTAAAAATTCGTTTATGGGAGGAATGTCCTTAGTCGGCTCGGTGTGTCGCAAGAAAATCGTAATCTCGAGCGTAGCGAGACCGAGGACTGGGGGACCTTGAAGAATGCGCTCGACTCGAGTAAACGCGATGTCGCAATTTCCATCAACGCCTAAATTACAACCAATAATAATAATAATAATAATAATAATAATAATAATAATAATAATAATAATAATAATAATAATAATAATAATAATAATAATAATAATAATAATAAATAATAATAATAATAATAATAATAATAATAATAATAATAATAATAATAATAATCCTCAGACGAAAAAACGCAGACGGCTGCCTCGAATGACAGAGCAGACAAACTGACGTGAGACGAAACGAATAGACAGAACGATCAGACGTACACAGACAGCTCCCTCAACCAGAAGTAATATTAACGTAGTTCCTGGTTACGGAACCCTTAGGGATTCCGTAAAGAAAAAAATAATAATAATAATAATAATAACTAGAGGTCATGTTGGCTCGCATGACTCATAGCATATAGAAATTCATTTGATATGCTATGAAAACCATAAATCCGAAAATATAGCATACGGGATTCGGATGTGCGAATTCCCTTCCGAAGAGGGGGCTCAGTTGGAGGGGCGACAAACAGTCAAACCGACAAACGAATCGACAGTGTTCCAAAATTAATAATAATTATAGCTTGAATGCCAACATGGAAGGTAGATTTTGTCGCGCAAAATTAAATGTCAGTGCCCAGATAGACAAGCGTCATTAAAAGTAGCAATATTGGCGCTTGTCTATCTGAGTGACCGTATGATGAACTAACGATACACATCCGTAGCTATATCTCGTGTTTCCTTTTTAACGTTTCAGGTTTTCGGGATAGGAAATTTGTTCAAGGAGAGACGAGCGTCGCCCGCGGCTGAGGAAAAGCTGAGATCGGTGGATTACGATGCGGAGAACGGTACACAGGTGAATAACGGCAATACCGATAGGATCCGTTGAGGATTCTTGAGTAAAGAGCTATAGCTCACGTTCGTCGCGCTTGCTGCTGCCCGCAACAATGCTACGAAAACATACAGTAAAAAAAAACAGAAAAGAAACAAACAAAAAAAACCGAAACACGACCGTGACCTTGATCTTGGCTTTCGCCTAGACGCAGTACCATCTCGATACGTTACGAGGCCAGACAGAAACGGGGTGACGGACAACGCCGACTACCGCTACGGGAACGACGGACCAGTAGATCGGACCGTAAGACAACGAGACATCCCTCTCGAGCGTGCAGTTTTTACGTCTCGGACGATCGTTCTTTTTTTTTCAAGCATTTCAACGCGAAGCTGCCTTAGCGAAAAGAGACATTAACCGCTGTGAAGGTGGGTCGGAGGGAAAAAATGGGAGAGGTGAAAGATTCGGCGAAGATTCTCGGGGGAAACGGATGCGAGAGCCTTTGAAGAAATTTTTCCTCTCGTATTTTCCCCCTTTTTCCGTTTTCCTCAATTGAGACGACGGCTATGAAAGAGGAGAAAGAGAGAGAAATCGAGGCGAAAACTGCGGTCGCTGCGGTTAAGTCAGCTGCTTTGTCGGCGCTTTTATTGTGTATGTGGCTGGGCTTCTGCAGCGGAAAGGACACAACGAGCGACAATTGTTTTTATTATTATTGTTGCGTTCGGAGCAGTGGATTTTTATATCTTGCTATTTTTTTTTAAATTTTATCAAAGCACACTGCCGTCTTGTTTTACGACTACGAACTCTATAAAATCGGCAGGATAAAACGATACTCATTTGTCGTTCCTTCGTGGATACTCACTGTTTTTTTTTTTTTTTTTCTTTGCGATCTTTTTTTTTCTCAAGTACAGCGGCGCAACGTCGAGCTGGCCAACGACCACGAGCTAACGTGTTTATCAAATAAATGCGCTGGCCTAAAACCGACGATAGTCTGATGTAAGAATGTATTAACTTTACTGAGCGTAAAACGCTTCTAGCACCGTAAATCGACGGCGATGAAAAACGGCGGAGTTTCTCACGCCCGAGGCCTACACACGGGGATACACACAATTATAGAAATTAACTACGTCTCATGTATATAATAATAATAATAATACTATTATATAGATATATTTATTTCGCGATATAGGTGAGAGGATAGGAGAAATTATTTTTAATTACATTTTTGTAATTTCGGTGGTCTGTGCGTTACGCGTAGGTAGAAACTAAAAATTAAAAATTATAGGAAAACGAAAAAAGGAAACAAGTGGGAAAGCTGTTTGAACAGCGAAAAAATCATCACATCTGCCGAACTGTTGCCGAAGTGCAGTGTAAATAATGAACGAAAAAAAAATGAAATTGTCGGCAGACCTCAATGCGGATAACGCATAATTGTATATATACAATTTTTTTCTTCGTACTAAAAATCTGTTTGCGTGATCTCGCGATCGGATACGACGCTTAGATTTAATAATAACAGCGCGAATAATATGCGAACGCGCGATCCCATCGACGGTGCTCAAACGCTCGTTTTGTTATTTTTAAATGTGACGAGATTCGAGTACGTAGGCTCACGCTAGACGTTGAATTTCTCTTAAGTTTATAAACGCCACGAGTATTACTTTACTACTTCACTGTGTATTTTACTGGACGGGCATGGACAAGAGAGACGATAAAAAAAGAATGGAAAAAAGCCGAGAGTTATTTAAATTAGAGACTATTATTTATTATTACTTTTATTTTTTTTCGGAGATTGTACAACCTCGTACTCTTTAGAATTATTCGCTCGAAGCATTTCAACATTTATTTTATTTTTATTTTTTTTTCTAGAAGAATCTTTATCACACTACGGCTATATAAAGATTGTAAATGAGTTTACGGTATGGCGCACTTTACACGCGCCATCTTCGAAAGCAAACATTTTCTAACGTTGAATTTAATACTATTATATATATATATATCTATACGTTGATGCAACGCGTTATCCTGATAATATTATTTTACTTTGTACCACATATATATATTCATATATATATATTATATATATAGTGTATGTTACATAGAAATATACACAATTCTTCTACGAGAAACTTTATGGCCTAGAGAAAACTCATAGATGCTAAGTCGACTATGTGTACTTGCTGAGAGAGTTGTGTGTAAGATAAAAAAAAAAGAAGAAATGAATCGAAAGTTGTCTCGAAAAAGGCTCGAAGGTTGATTAATAATTATTTCACCCATCCCTCTGTCTTTTTGCGGGACATTTGGTTTTTTATTATAGGTAATGTACGTTGCCGTTGTGAAGTCGCTTGCATTATTTTTCGCTCTATCGCTTGGAATTACCGCAGCGGAAGATTATTGGGCCGTAAAAAATAAAAATAAAATTACGCGGATATTGGGGAGTTAATGGTGTGCGAATAACATTGATTTCAGGCTGAACTGAGCCCTCTGCACTGCAGCCCAACGAGCTACGGGGGAATAAGGCGATCGAGTACCATTGGGGACGGCTGAAAAGCTTGCCGGCCTGTCGGGGCACATGAGATGACCCGAAAAATGTATTTGTCTTGCGCGCAGGATAATTCAGTATTTCAGTATTCTACGTATTTACAACAATATACTATATATGTCTGCGACGTTATAGCATTGTGCCTTTTGACAATCATATGATCGACAGTCGGTAAAACAGTTCCCGCCTTAACGTGAAGTGAAAGTCACGTGACGGGGCCGTGAGTGTAAGATAGTTGCAATATTCAAATTAACTTTATTCGATGGTGCTATTTTTTTTGAGAAAACGATGAATTCGGTAATTAGCACCCTTGGGAAAAGTTTATTAGTTTTCATTACGGACCGCGATATTTCACTTCCCCTTAAGAAGACTGAAATGACTCGCGTATTAAAGAGTTTAGAGGCTCGTTCGATTTGGTGTTTTTCTTTATTGTAGACTGCGCATGCGCACGGTCGTTTTCTGGTACGACTTTTTACCAAACTCACGACCGTGCGCATGCGCACTCATATTGTACTAACGAAAAAAGCCAAATAAAAAGCACTTTAAATTCGGTTGGTTTAATAATCGAATGATTCGAATTACCATTAGCGAACTTCTTTTACTTTTAATCAAGTTTTTTATCCCAACAAACACGTGTTTGAATTACGGAAATTCATTATTTTGAAGCCGGCGATTCGCCGACAATGCAACATGGCCGCTCTGTTGCATGCGCGCGCATGGTCGACGACTTGTTTACGCCTGCGTCGAACCGTTAACGTTAGTTAGTCTCGGATGGCCTGCGTTCTTTCTTGTTGAAACACTTGAATAATCGGAAAGAAGAATGAATTTGAATCGAGCATTCAGATCTCAGTGTAACCCGTTAAAATCAGTGCTCGAAGTGTTACATATCGAGAACGAGTTCGCTTAGGCAATGCAACCGGTGCCTCGAATGTTTGGACTTCTCCTTGCCGGAGCAAACGTAACGTAAATGACTGTTATCTACGACAACGACGAAAACATAAATTTGCGTCTAATCAAAGCTGCAGCGATCGAGAAAACAAATATTTTCAAATCGGCAATCTCTATCTCGCGATCCCTACGGACGCGCAGTTCGTCCTCGCGCCGTTGGGCGGCGCCACCGACTAACGCGACGCGAAAGCAGTCCCGCAGTTCTCCCCTTTTCAGTCGCCGTTCATCGGGACCCGGTATCGGACGTATTTTTTTTTCATACTCAAAACATCGAACGTCCGTGCGATACTCCGGGAAATACCGCAAGGCTGCGGATAATTAATTACCCTGAGAACGAGCCAAGGTTCGCGCCTAGCAATCGGGATTCGCCGAGGCCTGGCGAGACACTTCCATTTAATTGTTTCCACAATCGCACAAAATTTAGTTTTCCGATCGACCGTACGCAAGTGGCAGGTGCTCGAATCACTCGTTTAATCTGTCATGCTCTTTCTTCGGAATCTCCAAACAATAAACACGATAATTGTCCTCGGCGGTTTGGCCCTGTGTCTCGTTTTCATGATACAGGTCAAGCAGATATACAACAAGAATCAAAAGTACAACAGATATCTTGGTTACAAACAGTATGTGAGTATGCACAATGTTTGTTTCGCAGTCCGCGTCATCGCCGCGTTGCGCAGCGCGCAATCGAAATTTTGTTGTTCTTCCATAATCTTTTTTTTATTTCTCCCGCCGTTTTTCGACCGTGCAGATAACGGAAATATCATCGGAGATGACTGTAGCGGAGAAAACTGTAAACAAATCGGCGGCTTACGTACGACAGCTGAGCGAGGCCCTCTCGAAGCACGAGAAGGACGGAAAGAACGCGACCTTACAGAGAGTCACATTTTCAAATTGAAAATTCGTAAGTTGTGTTTTTATCAAACTTTATTGAACGCAAAAAATATCACATCTCGTGCATCACGATCGGTCATGGATAGCTCGGTGTTAGTGTGTGATAGGCGGAAAAAATAACCCCGGGTATAGGTGTGGGATATTTTTGCCGGGATTCAGTGTGGATGCCCGGATTTTCGGTTTACAGCGCGTATTCTCTCAACGGCCCATGTTATCGAGCGGCATGCACTTCGGATTATACGCGGATCCGCCAATCGCCTCGAGAACTCCGCTGGGCGCGCAGAGCCAAGGATCCTGCGTCGATCTTTGCCAATCCAGAAGCCTGCCGCGCAAGGCATTGAAAATATTCTGAAATTTTTTAAAAGAAATCTCGCTAAAATTCTAAAATTCTAAAATTCTAAAATTCTAAAATTCTAAAATTCTAAAATTCTAAAATTCTAAAATTCTAAAATTCTAAAATTCTAAAATTCTAAAATTCTAAAATTCTAAAATTCTAAAGGGAGAGCTCGAGTTACCTTCAACGAAGATTTCTTCGCCACGTTGTTAACTTCTTCTGGATCAAGTTTCAAATCGTAAAACTCCCACTCCGGTCTGTCGTAGTATCCTTTCAGAGTTTTGTACCACGGCAGTGTCATGTTCGCGCGGGTTCTTTCCAAAATATCCTTTGTACAGAGAAAAGAAAATCAAAAACAGATCCACATCTGTCGCTCTCACGGTTCAAGGTCACAACGCGAATCACGAGTACGCGGCGGTTACCTGGAACGAGGGCGACACGTAAAAATCTTGATCTATCTGAAACGGCATTTTGAAGTTGATATTGTGAATGAGCTTCCAACGCTTCGTTCTAATAGCCCGCATCGGATAGTACATGGTCACTTCGTGATGTGTGTGACTGGCGAACACGGCTGCGTCCGGCTCCACCGGTTCTGCGATTAATGAAAACAAAAAAATAATGTATACCATTTGAATAATTTTTTTTGTGCTAACGATTCATCATTATCAATCTTTGGTACAAAATTTATTTCAAATTCTGTTGTTTCCCCCTAGCGATTGCTAGGGGAACAAAACTATATAAATATTTCTCTAGTTAAAGGTAGATTTGTTCCAAGGTCGAATTCTACCTTTCACAAGAAGAGGCAAAAGCGATTTCCCAGTGAACGAGGATCCCGAAATTGCATTGTCGATGTTTCTTATGTCGAACCAATCCAGAACGGTGGGAACGATGTCCAGCAACGAGGTCATACTGTAGGTCGCTTGATTCTTTCGTTCCTTGTGATACGGCGAGGATATTATCATCGGTTCGGCCATTCCCGGATCGTACAGATTAGTTCGTCCGCTCGGAAATGGAATTCCATTGTCGGACGTGTAAATAACGAGCGTGCTGTCCTTCAGGCCAGCGTCCTCGAGCTCTTTCAAAACCAGGCCGACTCCTGAGATGTTTTTACAATTTCATTAAAATTCCCGACTAACGGCCGGTAAAAAAAAAATTGTTCGATCTGCTCAAGGTCAAAAGACTTGTTCTGACCTTGAGGTGACCTTCAGCAAGGATATTCATCTTTTTTGCTTACTCACAGAGCAAACTTTGTTTTGGTGCAAGAAAAAAAAAGTGGAGATTTTCAAATTTTATGGGGAAGCGATATGAAAATTTCAATTTTCGCCATTTTTTTTTTTTACCTTGATCGAGCCTAGAGATGGTCGTGTATTGAGCGGCAATGTCACGTCTCGCCGCCTCGGTGTCCTGAACGAAGTACGGAACTTTTACCTGTTCCCACTGATAGTAAATCGGACTCCAATCGCTTATGGTTCCCATTCCCTCGTCGCCGTTGCCGAATTTTTCGCAAAAATTCCCGTACTGCGGATTCGAGTGACCGCAACGGTGGGGATCGTGAAAGGCCACGTATAGAAAAAAAGGTCTGCGACAATAACATTTTACCATTTTTTTTTTATGCCTTCCAGAAGTAGGGACGAGCGGGGTGAAACGGACTCCGCGGACAAAATGAAACCGTGAGCTTCACTTGCGCTGAGATTTGTTTTTAATGTTCAAAGAAGCATTATTAAAAAGTATGATCCGTTTTGCCCCACTTTCCCTTTTTGTTGGAATAAAAATAATAATAATTGGGCAGAAACTTACTGAGACTTGTTCGCGGATAAAAATTCACGAACCAAAAGCTTTATATTCGTGATATTTCTTCCGACCTGGAGAATCGAGTTGTTCTCCTCGGTCTCCGAGTAGTCGAATGGATAAACGGATTCGGGTCCCACGTGTTTCTTTCCCACGATGCCAGTTCTTATAGAGTTTTTCTTCAGAATTTTCGGCAAACTCTGAACGTCGTCGAACGAATTGAAGTGATGGATTCCGTGATGCAATCCGTACATTCCGTTCTGGTGGCTCGGCAGGCCAGTCAGAATAGCGGATCGACTGTTGTTTTAAACTGATTTATTAATCCGATAGTCGATGTGGACGACATTGATGAATTAATCTTGTCACCTTGGCGAACAGCTGCTTACGGAGGTGTATGCGTTGTTGAATATCAGACTATCCTTCGCCAGATTGTCGAGATTCGGCGTCTGACAGATATTGTTTCTGTACGATCCCATTTCGAAACCTCCATCGTCGGCTGAAATGAAAAAACAACCCTGAGATCCAAGTCCAATCGATACATGATCGAGGAAATCGTTATGCGGCAAAAAACCATCGAGCGGTGGTTTGAATCTCGCGCGTGAGACATGGCCGCGCGCGCTCGGCCAATCGGAAGCCTGCGTTCTCGACACGGCTCTTACTGTTTTCTCATTGGTCGCCCGGGTCGCAGATGAACCAATAGTACATCTCACCTATAGCGTTTTTTTTGTTTACTTTTACTTTATCGAACGAGGGTTTCGAGCCTTCGGATCCGAGGGTAGTCGGAAACGATCTAGATAAAAAAATACCGAGAATACAATGACACTGCGCTAAGATCCAAATCCGATCGATACTGAAGGATGCTTCACACGTACATTCCCAGTCAAAAGTGAGATTCAGTAAGAATTCGAACACTTCCTAATGGTATAAAAATCCGAAAAAAATCAACTGTATTAAAGGTGCCAACAACATTCATTTTGCATAATAATGTCAAAAAGTTATTAACAAATTGCTAATCAAAAAATTGTTCAACAAATAATTAGAAAAACCTTTTTTTTTCTCTTTTCAAATGAATTCATTGATTTTCTAAAAGCCACATAAATTTTCTCAAAATATTCTATCATTTTTGAACTTTCGTTTTCGAATTTTTTTTTAAGGCCGTAACTACGGAACGGTTGGCGCAATGACCACCAAACTTTTTGCGTTTACTGTAGAATCGTGATACTGAACCATATCCAAAATTCCTGGCTCTGCAACGATTTTTTAAATTTTCGAAAAAAAAAATATTTTGAAATGATAGAAAATTCTGAAAAAATTCATATGAATTCTGAAAAATCAAAGAATTCATTTAAAATGAGAAAATAAGAAGTCGTCTGATTTATTT
>JAPYZC010010185.1:0-12154 GCA_030522665.1 Ichneumoninae sp. A BG-2022a
TTAAGTAAAATATTTATTTGATTTAAATAAATATTTATTTAAATCAAATAAATATTTTACTTAATCTTAATAAACGATGGCCGTCAAATACATTTTTTTCTGAATGCATACCCGGTGAGGAGAGAAGGGAAAGTCCTGGAATCTCGAGAAGCTACTTTATGGTCCAATTCGGCGGTTCACGAATCCATACCGATATGTCACAAGCTTTTTTTTTTTGGGTAACCAAAGTTCGGTCTTCGCGATGCGGAGGACGCTCGGTCGGCAGCTTTTTTAACAGAGATGTTAGCGCCGCGGTTTTCTCGCGGTGCGGATCGGAGCGCCAGTGCGCTCGGTTAGACAGCGAGATCTTGGACTGGCTTGCACGGGAACCGGCGGCGGTTTTGGCCAGCGCCCTGCCAGACGCGTTGCCGGGGGATGAGATCTCCGCGGGGCTCGCGCTCAGTTTGCGCCCGGCGAGCGAGAGAGAGTTTAATAATTATTATTCATAAGACTCTCCCGCGGGAGTCGGCCAGGCGTGAGACTAAGCAAGAAAGATGTGCCGCAAAACAAGGGGCGCTCGACTTGGTTCTCGCACCGTCTCGCCCCTCGCCCCGGCGGATTCTCGTGTTGGGTCGCTTCGCCAACATCCTCGTGTTCTCTCGAACACTATACATACCTCCATCTTCAACCCCCCCCCCCCCACCCCCCTCCCCCCGGTTCGTCCTCCGCAACGGAAAGCCGAGGACGAGACGACGGCGAGACGAGGCGGAGGCGAAAGGGATGAGGCACGCTCGACTCAGTCGAGCAGAAACCCAATCACTTCCGGCGTCTGCGCCCATTAGGGCGCCGCGACGCTGACGTCGGCTGACGCGTACACCTCGCCCATCCCTCCTTCATCCTTGGTACTTCGCCTTTTCTTATTTTCCCTCTTCTTTATCAGCCGCCCCCCCCCCCGTCTCGCCTCTCGCGATTTTCTCCCGCTCATCCGCGCGGAGTTCCCTCGGTCCGGAGATCCTCCGAGAAACGGCGAACTCTCGCTCGTTCTCTCGTCCGCCGCCCTCGCCGAACGGCAAAACGCTGCGAGATTCCATTGTTCGGATAAGCGTTCGCCCGTAAGAAGCTTCTTCATCGAAGAGGGCTAACGACGTACTCTGGGAATTACATCGGTGGCGATCGTTCCGGCGCTTCTCGAACGGGGATTCCCCGAACTCTCGAGTGCCGCGCGCACTCGGCGCACCGGCCACGACGGAAGGGAAATCCGATCCGCGGAAATAATAGTCGCTGCCGACCTCGGAATCACCGGCACCGCGAGAAATCTGCCCTCTCGTATATCCCAAAGTGCGGAATCGTTAGCCCACCGCGATGGCCGGCTCGCTTTATGACTATCGTTCATCTCAATTTGTACCTCGAATCTTGCAGCGAGAGATCGACGCGCGCATGTTTCACCGATGCGCGTTACCTCTCGTTTGTTAGTTCCACGAGGACTCGGATTTCTGACGAAAGAGCGATAAGAGGCTGCGTCGACGTAACTTATGTGACAAGATATGTTATCTAAAAAAAATTATATTTTTTTAGTGTGGCGATTCTGGGATGAGAAACAAATGAAATCTACAAGTTTTCACGGAAAATGTTCTGGAGCTAAAACGATTTAATTAGGCTCGATCATTTCGTTCTGACGCACATGGCAAAATAAGACCATCTAGATGTAATTGCTCAATTCTTGAAAATCAACCTATTCCATATTTGCACACTTTCCCCTGCGCTGCTCGGCTAACCTCGTTATAGATACTATATTGATCGCGTGTAAATAAAACTTTTCAAATGTGGCAATTTTTTAAATGAAAAACAAACGAAATCTATACATTTTTCGGGAAACTTTTCTGAACCAGCTAAAACGATGAAATTAGACCCCATCATATTGTTTTAACGTTCCTACTTAATAAGATAAATCCCATTCTGATATAATTTCCAAATTCTTGAAAATCAGCCTGTCCCATATTCACCCACTTTCCCGTACGCTGCTATAACTTCATCTTATATATATATATTGTATAGGACGCATATAAATTAAAAAAAATTCTTCTGTTCACAGGTTCATCAATGCGAGACGCAGAATCGTTCAGCCGATGATCGACCAGAGCAACAGAGCCGGTAAGTCGAGCCCAGTTATGTCAGCGGACGCCTATAACACTTTTACACGCTCACCACACGACACTGCATATAACAATAGCGCTATCAATTACGATTTCGCCTCGAACCCCCGTTCGATCAATCAAGGATACGGATATTCCGTTAGTCCCGAGGCTTATCCGCCGTTCAATCCTTACGGATTGATGTAGGTCAGTGTACAAAGTGAGACATAGGTGCGGGCAAAGGGTCATCGACTTGGCGAGGCAAACAACTGCTCTACGACGCCACTGAGAATATCTTAATCAATAAATAATAAACGTTATGCGTATCTCGAAAAAATAAATAGCGAAGAAATTTTTATAATCATAAAATTGGAGTAAATTTCCTAAAATTTCTCTTATTATTTTTTGTCACTTATTTTTATTTCTCTCACATTATTATTACTCTTTTATTATTGTATCTCACTTATTATAAACTAATCGCGTTAAAGTTGGAAGGATATCAATTGTAACGTTCTCCGGAACGATTATCCGTTATTTCTGATTTAATTAAATTTGTCACAAGTGTCCTTATCGTTTATGGAATTACACTGTATAAGTGCGATGTATTTTGATGAATTTTCCATGACGCCTGCTACTCCAGCGGCGTGACTTTTACGTGTACGAAAGTGTCTGTAAGAATTCGCGAGCGTGAATCATTGACGCGTCGGGTTTTGTCCGTCAACCGGCGCGAAATGACCGAATCACGCGGGCGAAACTATAAAGCGTTGTTGAATAAACGAAAGCCTCCGAGTACGTCCGTTGCTTGTCTGCCGAATAGAATCCACACGGCTCTCGCGAGTCGCATTAGCGAACAGATTGATTAAATTATCGCGCGGAAGTGAGCCGCTGAGCCATTAGCGTCGCTATATCGAGTGTCGAATTAGCCCGGGGGATGTCCGAGAGTGGAGAGATGCGAACCTGGAGAGGAATCGGCCAACACTCGAGAGTGATAAATTAAGAAAGCCGACGCGCACCGATTCAGCACCGCGCCCGAGGTTCGTTCCGATGGCCGGATGAGAATAGCGAATGCAACGACGTAAAATTAAATAATAAATACAGGATCTTTCGGATTTTCTTTTTATGGGTCGGAAAAGATAGAGCCAGTGACTCGGCAACGCTTAAAAATTGGATTAAAAAAACTGAATAAAAATGTTTGAAAAAAATTGCACTTCTGAAAAATTCGTTTATTTAATTTTTAGGTCCTATTAAAATACAAAAAATTACATAATTAAATTATGTTCGAAGCACTTTCTTTGAAATGCGCTGTAGAATTCCTGAGTTTTTTTCAGAATTTAGTAGATTAAAATTGGATAAGATATTATAAAAAAAATGCCCTTTCAGCGATATGGCAAGGAAAGCACATTGAGTATCGAAGGTTTAAGGAGGTTGGAGCGAGTGATGTTCATTTTGCCTAAATTCGAGAAATGCGGGCAATTGCAAACACTTCCCAATGATATAAAAATCTGGAAAAATCCATACTTATTATATAGCCACTGAAAATACTAATTTTGCATAATAACGATTTCAAAATGTTATTAACAAATTGTTGTAAAAAAACTGTTCATCAAAATATGTGGTAACCCAACTTTTTTTTTTATAAAAATGATTCGTTCATTTTTCGGAATACGTATGAATTTTTTCAGATTTTTATCTTTACTTTGATTTCTCTTGTTTTTTACATGAAAAAATTTGCAAAAGTCAAAATAAAGATAAAAATCTGAAAAAATTCATACGTATCCCGAAAAGTGAACGAATCATTTTCATTAAAAAAAAGTCGAGTTACCACATATTTTGATAAACAATTTTTTTTCAACAATTTGTTAATAACATTTTGAAATTATTATTACGTAAAATTAGTCTTTTCGATGCCTATAAAAAGTATGAATTTTTCCAGATTTTTATAACATTGGGAAGTGTCTGCAATTCTTGCCCGAATTTCTCGAATTTAGGCGGAATGAACACCACTCGCTCCAACCTCCTTAACTTGTCAATCTCACCGCGTCGTATATCGCGCCGCAGAGTCCGAAAGCTCGATACACGGTACAATCCAGAGTACGGCGCGTTTACGAGGCGGGAATCACTTCGTTTGCAGTAAAAGGCGCCAGGACGTAGTGGGTAAGGTCGCACAAAGTAATAGGAACATCAGCCGTAGGCGGCAAGCCGAAGGGGGGGCAAGAAGAGCTCCTCTACTTTTCTCGGGGCGGTGAAGTTCCCGATGGCCGGGGGAGGGTTCGAGGGTCTCGGTTACACGGCTGTTCGGGGTACCTTTCCGAGACGGTCGACGGGGATGGTGGAAGAAAATAGCATCCCCGTTGAAGCTGCGGAGAGAGAGTGTGAGTCCCACAGCATCGTCCCGTCCGCGGGAGGGACCGGTGGATAACGGTCCGGATAACGCTTGGATAACGGCGGGATAATTGGTAGCGGTGATCAGACCGAGTTTTACGATCCGGCAACACGCGGCCGCACCCCAAAACCACCCCCGCGTCTCCCGAAAACCTCTCGTGCTTTCGTTCTCGTTCGCTTTTCTCCCTTTTCCTCTCCGAGAGCGATGGAAGGAAGATAAAAACAAAAGAACGCGAGCTGAATCACCTTCCCTCTTGCACACAGACACGTACGGCGGCTGCTCTTAGGAAAAGTCCCTGACCGTCCGCGCCACGCAAGTTTTGCCTCCGGGTCGAGGGGTTGCTGCTTGTCCGGTGTTTCTCTGTTATAGACCGTGGGCGACCCAACGGCCGAAACACGAGAGGCGATTCGCGTACACTTTTACGACTGGACCCCTCATAAACACTCAACTGAGTTACGGGTTGTTTGTTTTACCGAAACTGGGCTTCTCACAGTAGCTAACCGGCCCGACGAGCGGCTACCGTAATACACGCAGTTAGAGTACTATAATGCCGGCGTAATGCCATGGGTTCTTGCTGCGGGGTGTCGGGAAACTTTTTTTTGGACGGGCGCGCCACTGGCTGGTGTATGATTACGCAGTTTTTATTTTATTGGACACTCGAGGAGCGTACAAATACATTTTTGATGGAGGTGACTTGGGGTTTTTTTTTTCTTTGCTCGAACTCGACGGAAGTGACTTTGGGAGATCCCTTCTCGGCCTCCGTCCGGCCAATGTCGTCAAGTTGGGAAGATACAGCATCGTTAGAGGCGCTATCCTCCCCGAGAGATTCCCTCGCTCGGCCAAAGTGGAAATTCGTGTCCACGGATTATCATTCCGGAGTCAATCCTGATCAAGTTCGCCACTTCCGGTCCTTGACGTAATTTTAGGTTTTATTCTTCTACGCAGTTCTCGTTTCATTCTCGTGCGATTAATCGGCACTTTGGACCGGATCATTTTTTGTTGGTGATTTCGAGATTTTTTTGGGTTTTTGGCGATAGTCAATAATTTCTTGTTTGTCCGATACATCGATTGACCAAAAGGGAAACTCGATGGTTCGGTCCTTGATATAATTTTATTTTTTATCTTTCTACGCAGTTCTCGTTTCATTGCCGCGCGATTAATCGGCACTTTGGACCGGATCATTTTTGTTGGTGATTTCGAGATTTTTTTGGGTTTTTGGCGATAGTCAATAATTTCTTGTTTGTCCGATACATCGATTGACCAAAAGGGAAACTCGATGGGATTGACCAAAAGGGAAACTCGATGGGGCGCAAACTTTTCGGTTACGCTCTGATCAATTTTTTATCTTTCTACGCAGATCCCATTTCATTCCCGCGCAATTAATCGACACCTTGGACCGGATAATTTATTGTTGGCGATTTCGAGATTTTTTTGGGTTTTTGGCGATCGTCAATAATTTCTCGTTTGTCCGATACATCGATTGCCCGAAAGCGAAACTCTTTTTATTCCCCGCAGACTGCCTGCGAGCGATGCCGTCGGTAAAAATCCCCCAAACTTTATTTCTGTCCTTCCGTACTCTCCGACGATCGACAGTCCATTAGAGTCTAATAGCTGATACATTAGCCCCAAACCTCGCGGCGAATTTCATGTTCTCTCCACCGGCTCAATTTTTTTTCTCGCCGAGCCGTGGAGAAAACCACGGGATAAATGTATTTTTCAAGCGGTCCAGAGTTCCGGGCCGAGCCTGCAGCACCCTCGCGTAGGAACTCGCCTACTCGTCGGATGGAAAAATTGCAAATCGATCTTCTCGACTCACGACAGTTCGTTCAATGAATTTCAAATTGTTCCCTTTCAATCGCGAATAAAATAAACGAATAAAGTGACAACATGAACTCTTCGATAATACAATTTTTTTTGCTCCTTAACATTCACACTAATGTTTCTTTTTCGTAGAAACGATGATATTTCATTCTCTGACTCGGCTTCGCTCTGGACTCGTTATCTCTCGCGCGAGATTGCATTAGCGCGTAATGTGTTTAAGGCTGAGTTATCCACGCTACACGACAATTCGCCTACGGGTTGGGGGGGGGGGGGGGGTTGTACGCGAGTGACGTAGATATTGTATACGCAGCGAGAAAGCCCATGGTACGATAGCTCGCATCCTCGTCGGACTAATGACGCCGACGCCGCGAGCGTCATCAATCATACTTTCATTACGAGGATTGCGCAGCGCGCATTGACTCCGCCTACGGGCATTGTTATTACCGCGAGCCCGCGAGAGAATTGTGCCGAGTGCGTTGTGGCATTGCCGACCGCCCGAGGAAATCCCAATGCCATATTCCACAGCCGCCGATGCATCGATGCCCTCGAAAATTCTTATCTTCACCCGCGAAAATGAAATCTGAGCCGAAGATAAGTCAATCGAAAAACGTCGAACAGTTCACCACAAAAATTAGTATAAAATCATAATAATATATGTGTTATAATTATATTATGATGTAATTTTATTATTGGAGGATAATAATGATAATCATTATTTTTATTATTATTTTAAGATTTAATCGCCACATACTGCATGCGAAAAAGACGTGAAGTCGACGATGCACTTGCATCTCGATGCTCTCGAAAATTGATAACTTCATCTGAACCCGCGAAAATGAAATCTGAGCCAAAGATAAATCAACTGAAAAAAGTCGAACGATTCAGTATGATAATTATCATAAAATCATAAGAATATATAACATATATAACATAATTGCATTGATATAAAGTAATAATAATTATTACTATAATTAATAAGCTTTAATCGCAACAAAGTGTATGCGAAGCAGACGTGAAGTCGGGGTTGCACTTGTATCCGCAGCATTTAACGAATAGGCGCGTTTGGGTTTAAGCTCTTCCCGCTCCTTAATACCTCTCATAAAACCGCGATCCCTTTTAAATCCCCCTTCAATCACACGGTCGCACGCCCGAGTGCCACGGGGACATACAGCCACGCTCTAGTATGTTACTACACACCAGTTGAACTATAAACTATAAACCCGCAGTGCATCATTTTACGATGTACAAGCTGCCGCTACCGTTTCTGTTTCTCCCGTCGGGTCTTTCGTATCTTTCTCCGCTGCTCACCCTGTCCGAGTTATTCTATTAGCTTCGTCTAGCTCGCACACAATCGCTGTAGGTGTAGACTGCTGCGTCAGATGGGGCAAACTTTTCTGTTACGCACGCAACGAACAACGGGACTGTTGATACGAAAGGGGCAATATTCTTTCACGGTTATTTACAGGACAGTTCTTCCGTTCGTCCAATGAATTGTATTCGGATGTAGAAAAGTGTTTTTTTTTTTTTTTTTTTTAATCATTGTTATTGGTACTATGTGAAAATAACATATGAAATAAGACACGTTAATAGGTGTTGTTTCTGTAATGTTATTTTTACTGATGTTATTTTATTTTTATTATTCTGTTATTATTTTTATTACTATTTATTATCGTATTATTAATGGATTCTTTGGTACGACCCGACGTTAGGTCGAAAGGCGCATGCAGAGACACCGACACTCTTGGACGAAGCGGAAAACGTGCTCCGGGTAAAATCGCCCTTGCCCCTGTTATTTCCGAAACGACGTAGTAAAAGCGTAACAGCTTCGTCCCCGAAGTACCGTAAAGCTGTGTGACCGGTGTACGGTGCAATTCGCGATTATGCCGCGCACGGCAACCACCGGCCTCGTCCAGCATACACGTTGAAGTACCCTATTCGTAGGTACGCGTATACACGCGGAATGCCAAGTACTGTATAAGAAGAGCTTACCGTTTTCGCGAATTCTTCGGTCCATTCATCGATGTCCCAATGTCTTCTCGCGTATATTGATGGCCCAATCGTTTACAAGACCAAAAGAGCTTTGAAATCTCCTTTTTTTAATCTCATTTTCTTAAATCTTACTTTTTTATCTAATTTTTTTAAATCCCATTTTTTTTCAAACTCAACTTTTTGACCGTAAGTGACATGACCCCGGAAATGCGTCACTTCCGGTCGAACAATGAGTTTTTCAAGCCACCGTCACTTCCGGTCGAATAATTAGATTTTGCCCTGGCGATTTTTTATATTCGTACCCGAAGAGTTATTTTACATGATCGCAGCACCGTTAAGAACAATCAATGACGTCGGTTTTCCCATTCGATTATTTTTTAGCAACAAATAAATATAAAACTTCCTTTTTTGTGCCTGCAATTATTGAACTCCGGTCGAGCATCTCCAGAATTGGCGTAAGAATTCGAGAGAGCCTCATCGCATCCGAGGAATCTCTCGTCTCGTGTAAGACAAACCGATAGTATACTATTATTGTCGGGAGAACGCTGTTATGGCCTCTCTCGCCCCCTCGGTAATTACTCTTTTCCCGGTACACGCAGCCGAGACGAGAGCTCGCCGGGGATCCAACATATGTAATGTATAAACTGTAAACGACTTCCCACGAATCGCGATACGCACGCAGCCCTTGTCATAATCTCAATAAACATCGCTCATATATGCGCTCGTCGGCTTGCTCAGAGCTCACCTACGCCCTCGAGAATTTTACGAGACACGGTGTTCGTGTAGGTTTGCACGTATGTGTAACACATGCACATACGCACATGTGTCTCTACGTTCGGTCCTTGAGAGTGACCACAGTAAAATTCTCGTTTTCCACGTCGAGTGAGATGAAAAGAATCTCTGTCTCGTACGTCGGGCCCGCACGCGGAGTGCCAGCTGCAATAAGTGACAGGCGAATTGCATTTCGGTGTTACGACGGGAATAACACACGCAGCATCCTTGCGTACAGTCGTTACTCGTCCGCGAAACGCCTCGCGAGATGCGCATGCATGGGTGTATCGCTCGAGGACCGACGTCATAATTGTCGGCTTTCGCTTATTACCCGAGAGGCATTCCACGGTAGCCGCGGGTCAGCTTCACCGGCCGTTTCCCATATGGACAGTGCAGCGAATGCGCACGCGCACTGCGCGCCGGGGTGGAGTTCGAGCCGTAGATCATCACCCGTGGCGCTGTCTCGTTTTTGTTGCTCCGTCATTGTATTTCTTTCCCTTCGTTGTCTTCGATTGCCATCCTACGAGTGTCAACTTTCTTGCTCCTCGCTGCAGACTCCATACAAGATACCTTCGAAATCTATATCGTGGGTCAGGAACCAGAAAAATAATTTCCTTGACGAGCAAGCGCAAATAAATGTTAATTTGGTTTAAATAAATTGAAGTAGTAGTGGATTTATTGACAGCGAATAACATGGAAGAGTTTTTGATACATAAGGGACTTTAAACACATATGTGCTGCCAATTGGTCATCGGCCGAAGTTCTTCAGCCGTGAAATAAACATTTATTTTAATTAAATAAATATTTGATTAAATATCGACGGCGGTCGAAGGCCAATTGGAAGTATGCAATGTAGATGAAAAGACAAAAGTTTATTACGCATAAAGAAATAACTGATACATGCACTGAAAAATAAAATTGCTTGCGGGCTGCCGAAGAAAAAAATGTTTGTTTCAATTGTACTTTCAATTCTTACATTCCATGTGATACTGAAACAACGACAGCAATACTGTCAAGATAAGATGTTATCGTTTCAATCCGGTGTGAAATTGTACGAATTCAGAGTAGAATTGAAACAAAGTTTTCACTTCATTGGCAGCCCGCAAACAAATTTTACTTGATTCAATGATATTTTTTTTCTGTGTGCTATGTATTATTAATAAACTCACTACTTACTACTATTTAGGGTAAAAGTGGTGAATATGGCCCACCTCGATTAACACGTGAATCAATGATATATGGACCGGGCCATATTCCCCACTTTTACCCTAATCAAATCAAATAAATATTTATTTGCCAGACGCCCGGCAAATAAAGTATTTTTCAGGTCGTGCAGAATTGTCCCTTTAGGCGTTCCTCAGGTAGCCGCGGCCAATGGATCTGTCAATGTTTCTTCACACGTTACCTTCACTCGTTCGGTCGTCCATTCCCGGAAGCTCTAATGGAAAAACGAATAAGTTACGCGCATCCTACACGAAAATAATCTTCCAGGAATGATCCCAAGGGCGCCGCCGCTTCTGCCGCATTGGGGTGCCTCTGCTTTCATCAAATATTCCAGCTGGTGCTCGCAGTTACGCTCGGCAACCCTCCACCACCCTCCCGCTACACTATTACTATTACAATGACCCCCGAAGCATCCTGCAGTCGCGAGGGCCATTCGTCACGCACTCGCTGAGAGGTTTCGCCTCGATAACGCGCAGGACCCGCGGGTTATCCTTATACTCCGTCCACCCCCCCCCCCCCCCCCCCCCCCCCCCCCCCCCGCCCCCCCCCCCCCCCCAGAGCCAGAAAAGCGAAAAGCGCTATCTCGCCGGAGCGCCCTGCTGGTCGCGACCCCATCCCGCTCCGCAGAGAAACCTCCATGCTCTCGTCCACTCCATCTCACTTGGCCCGATCCGCTTCTGCTCCCTTTTTCGAATCCCCCGCCCCCCACTTCTCCGGACTCTTTTTCGTCCGCTTTCCTTCCTCTGCATTCTACCCTCTTCCACATCGCCATCGTCGCGCCATATTCGCACGGACTCTCTCGTCCTTCTCGGGCTCGTTCACCCTCGCCCGGTCCGCGTGGCGCTGCTCCGCCGACCGGGAAGGCTCCCTTTTCGCGGATGCCATCAATCAAGCTTGTCAATTTGTAATGGCGACTCTCCGTGTCCATCGCGAGTGGGTCCAGGAGCTCCGAGCGCCTCCGCCCCCGACCCTCGGTTCCCTTCACGAAGGAAGAGATGTGAGACCCATGGAAGAAAGTCCTCGCAGCCGCAGGGCTGGTTCCCATTCTCTCAGATCCCTTTTCCGTCCTTCAGGACTTTCTTCGAGCTTCCTCACTCTTTTTTTTCTCTTCCTATTTCTGTCTATCTGGTCTTTTGCGAGCTTCTATCTTGAGTTCTTGTTTTCTCTCTTAGTTTTCCCAACAGACATGTGTGTGTGTCTGTGTGTGGAGGTGTAGGAGTTGCAGGGCTGGCCAGCTCGATGGGATATCACGGAGGCTCACCATCTCCCTGCTGAGAGCGACCGCCCTTTTCGCCCGGTTCGCTTCGCAGTACCGACGAGTTTAACGTCCCCGATGTCTCCGGGCTAAATAAAATAGATGTCCCGGGGTCAGAAATTGGGAGAAATTGCGCCCGACCTCTGCGGGGGGTTGCGCGGATAGAGCCTCGGCTCTACGCGCCACTGCCAACGGCCCCAAACGTTCCCGTCGAGTCGTTTAGAGAGAAGGAGACCGCGCGGACGGAGCGGCGAGCATCAGTGCGCAACGGTATCTGGGGACTATTTTCGAATTGTTCTCCGGAGTATCTCTCAGCGCGACGGAGCACTTCGACGGTTCCATATTGTACGAGTTACCTTCTGTTCGAGAGAAAAAAAACAACGAAATGGCCAAACCACTTAGCGAGTAACGAATATCGATGGAGATGGGTTGAGACGCACATTATGAGGAGAGTTTCTCTAGATCAACAAAGTACCGACACACTTGTCCCCTGTTTTGAGAATCACAGCCAAATCGGTTTGGCGTGGAATACCCCATATATAGATGATAAAGGGAAAAAGAATTGTCAATGCGCAAAACACTTAGTGAGTAACGAAGGCG
>JAPYZC010010189.1:0-10793 GCA_030522665.1 Ichneumoninae sp. A BG-2022a
ACAGCCAACTTTCTTTCCCCTCTCGCCGCATTTACACTATCGTAGAAAGAAACGGGAAAAGAAAACAAAAAAAAAAACTAAAAGTCGAACGGGCAACGATCCAAAAAACACTCCTATCCTCCAGAGACTTTTCGTCATTCTCTTTTTTTTTTTTTAACAAACTTTAACGAACTATTAAAAGTTGCGAGCGCGATAAGTTTAAATCGACCCCTGGGCCTCCGCACGCTCCAGAGGCAAACGAAAGGTACTCGACTCCGCTGCGAAAGTTCCGGGCAGCGGAGCGGAATCGTGGACTAGGATTATTTTTCATTTTCTTTTTTTTTCTCTTTCCGACAATTCATTCGGATTGTTCGTCGACGGTGACGCCGACGGCGGCCGCGGCGGCGACGAGTTCCTTCTCTTCCCGTTCAATCTCCTCGATGTCCTCGAACTCGTCGGTCTCTTCGGTGATGAGATAATCTTCGGCCTCGGTGATCTCCTCCTCGCGAGCTGCTTCCGGGGTCGCGGCGACGTCCTGCTCGGCATGAATTTTCAGATGGTCCTTGAGGGCGAAGGCGCGCCCGTAAGAGGCGCCGCATATGTAACAGCTGAACTTCAAATTGTTGTCCTTCTTGTGGGTCTGGATGTGAGCGCGGGCGGCGTAGAGAGAGGCGAACGGTCGGGAACATTCGGTGCAACGAAACGGCTTTGTGTGGCTGTTCTTGTGGCCGGCGAGTTGGACGCGGGTCTTGAAGGTCTTCGGACAGTAGGGACACGTGTAGGCGCGCTCGTCGCCGTGGGTGAGCAAATGATGATTGTAGACCGACGAGGCCTTGAAACGCTTGCCGCAGTGCTGGCAGGCGTACGGACGCACTCCCGTGTGAGTCCTCATGTGGAGGGTTAGACAGTACGAGACCCGAAATGTTTTGCCGCATACCTGTAATTAATTACCATTTTTTTTCACCCAATTTCACTTCGTTTTGTGAATAAATACATTCGTTATCAGGGAACATGCGCAACTTCAAAGAACTCGTTCACGAATTGAATATTAATAATTTTGTTGAAATAGAACGCTTGAATCATTTGAATTTTTCGGAGCAGTGGCCAGATTTTCCGCGAAAACATACACGTTATTTGCGAATCTTAAAATTATTTGAATAACTCGAATCATTAGAATAACTCGATTTTTTTTTAATAATTAGAATAACTAAATTTTTTTGAATATCTCGATTTTTCAAATTATGCAAATAACTCGAATAACTCGAATAACTGAAATTATTCGAACAACTCGAATAACTCGAACAACTGAAATTATTCGAACAACTCGAGTTTTCAACGGACTCGGTAGTGTCTCGGTGTCAATTTTCGAATAGCTCGAATCACTTGAAATACTCGAATCTTCCGAATAATTTGAAAAACTTTTTTTTGGAGTTCTGGGGTGCTAACCAATTCCAGATAAACGCAGACTTACTTATAGTCGATGCCTTAGAAAAAAAAGAACTTTAGACATTTTCTTATGCATCGTACTTCCGCCTTCGAAATTTTGTCTGTGAATGTGGACACAAGAATCTATGCGAATTTTGAAATAGCTTTTTGTTCCGAGTACCTGTACGTTCCGCTATCTGGGGATTTACCTCGCAAGCGTGGGGTTTCTCTCCCGTGTGTATCCTCTCGTGTTTCACCTTCTCGTGAGGTCTCGTGAATCTTCTTCCGCAGTGCTGACACTGATAAGGCTTTTGAGGATCGAGAGTATCCGCACCTGGCTCTCCAGTTTGTCTCACTTCTCCACCGAATTCATCTTGTTTCTGTATCAACATTATTTGTTGTTGCTGCTGTTGCTGCTGTTGCGATTGTCCAACTTCCGTGTGTACCGCAGCGTGCATCGCTAGACTATCCGACGAATCGAATTTCCGATTGCAAATGGAACACGTAACTGATTCCCCCGTGTGCAACGACATGTGTGCTATTCTGTACGATTCCGACAGAGTTTTCCCTGAAAGTGAGAAACAATGAAACACCCGTAGAATCGAAGATAACAATTTTTATGGTTCGAATTGTTCCAACATTTTAAATCCGAATATCCTAATAGATCTAATAATCTTTATCAAGCGGGCCATTTTCTTCGGTCGACTTCTCAGATGTTTTTTTAAATTTGCCAGTTTCTAGTACTACTTAAGAGGGACTTCTGTAACGTTTTTTTTTAGATTTTTAAAGTGCACCCTTCAGAACTTACGTTTTTTTTTAAATACCGGTATATCTCAGAAAATATTGGTCCCTCAAAATCTTCTCAAAAACATCTGAGAGGTCGACCGAAAAAAGTGTCCCAGTTGATAAAGAATGCCGCATATGATGACAATAATTTTTTTACCACACTCGAGGCACGTAAAACTTCCATTGGCCGTTCCCTCGGGCGCATCGACGTGTCTCGCCCGCACCGGCGCGTGCATCCTCGAGTGTAATCTTAGGCTCTTGTGCGACGAGAATTCAGTGGCGCACGTCGGACAGATAAAATTCTTTCCGTTTCCACCGTCCACCTCGACCTGGTGAATCCGCGAGTGCACCTGCAAAGCCTTGGCGCTCGCGAACGCCTGCTCGCAGAGTTCGCACTGATTGTTGCCGTGGAGGCAAGCGTGAACGCGAAAGTCTCCGAGTTTCGCGAATTGTTCGAGGCACTTGTTGCATCTGTACATTCTCTGAGGCGCGCTCGACTGGGTGGACGCCGTCGCGCTCGTCGGACTCTTTGTTCGCATTTTCACTCCCTCGACGTTCGAGAAAAATTTCTCGATCATCGGTCCGCTCTTCGCGGGCTGTTGCTGCTGCTGCGACTGCGAGGCGGCCGCGGCGCGGTCCCAAAATCTCTCGATCTGCACGACTTTCCTCGTGTAAAGGCGTCCCTCGCTGTCGACGCACTCCTCGGTCCTCAGAGTGTTCATTGTCTGACGCTGACGCGGCAGACTCTCCGAGCTCCCCGTCTGACGATCAGCGGGACAATTCTCCTCAGCCAGACGCGAACAACTGTCCGTCGGACAATTATCCTCCTCGGGCAAGTCGTCGATTTGCTGCTCGGCCATTTCGAGGACGACCTCCTGACCGTCGTGATACTCCTTTATGTGCTCCAGCACGCTGTTGAAACTCATGCCGCAACTGCTGCAGCTGTATAGAGACTCTTCCTGGAATTAAGATAAATAAATAAATACATTAAAAGTTTATGTACAAAAAGAATACAAGATACCCGACAGACCAGCTGTATAATATCGAAAATGAAAATGAAAATGAAAATGAAAATGAAAATGAAAATGAAAATGAAAATGAAAATGAAAATGAAAATGAAAATGAAAATGAAAATGAAAATGAAAAATGAAAATGAAAATTGTCGTACTAAAAAAATGTTATAACGTTTTCTGTAAAATCCTTATTTTTCTTACCTCGCATATTTCCCTCTTCACTTCCAGTAGGCCTTCCTCATCCAATTCTTGAATCGATTCTCGTTCATCCAGATGCTCTATTCCTATTAGACTCGAATCGTTCTCGTCCTCCTCACGCTTTGCTCCATCCTTTATCGAATCCACGATTTTTTCGACTCGATCGTTTTTCTCGAAATTCGGACTTTTAAGGCATTCCGTTTCTTGAACATTTTCCATATTATCCCCATCACCGCAATTGTTCTCGTCGGTCTCCATGCTCTGTACCACACGAATGCCACCTAGAAAAAGTATCGAGGGAGTAAAATTGAAAATCATCTTGATCTCAATTGGTAACGCAACATTAATCCTGTTGAGGTGACGTGCAACTCCTCGGTCGGTAACAAAAACTGCCATCCAAAATTCTCTAAGTCAGTTAATTTTTAGGAAAAAATACGAGAACGTTAAACTGCGCGCAGTAATTGTTATTATTATTGTCATCGTCTCACAATTGATAAGACGCTAATAATTTGGTACTCAGAAAAGTTAAACACGCTTGAGAAAAAATTGGGATTACAACTTTGGCTACCGACTGAGCCCGCGTCGATCGCTAGCGAAGTTTAATTTTGTCCCAAGGTGACATGCAACCGTTATCAGTTAAGGGTGTGCAAATTTCGTACATGGATCGAACTGAATATTTGTATTCGATCGAATTCCAATTACATTTTAGATTTTATTATTTTGAATAATCATGAATAGTCTGAGTACGTTGACTTGTTTTCGGAATATTCGAATATTTTGAATTACTCGAATGACTCGAATATTTCGAATGACTGCAATGATTCAAATCTTTTTGAATAATTAGAATATTTGGAATAATTTACCGTTTGTTTCTCCACTCCAAATAACTATTTTCTTAACGCACAAAGTGTGAAATATTTTCTTGTTTCTTTCTTTATATATACAAAAAAAAAACATTAAAGATTTATTAAGTTGTTAACTTGTAAAAGGAATTTTTTCCCGTCTACCAAATAAATAAATAAATAATGTAAACATTGGGAATAATTCAAGCATTTTCAAGTTACACAAATATGTTTGATTATTTGGAAAAACTGAAATATTTTTGAATATTCTGAATGACATTCGGAGCATATACATATCATCAATATTGAATAAAAAAAAATTTTGAGTATCGATCATCAAGTTTCGTCAATCGAATTTCCAAATTTTGAATTATTCGATCATCCCACACAAATTTCTCATACGATCATTCGCATTCAATTCCGCTCGAATTCCGCCAAGCCTTGAATACCCTTGCACCCCTCGTCTCAGACCCCAAAAATCCATCGATCGGGGGAACAAACAAATTACCGTGTTCGTTAACGTCCATTGCGTTCTGATCGCCGACTATCAAAGTGCCGTCCTTGCCCACCGTCGCCATAAAGCTGCTGCGCACGTCGCATGCTCGCCTTTCCTGCGGACAAAAGTTACAAGTGGAAAACATTTAATAACTTGTTAAAATGTAAACAGGGAGCTTTCCCATCCGCTACTGCAAATAAATAAATAAATAAATAAATAAAGCTCTCGACGCAGACGTCGCAGGAATCCACGAAAAAAGTACCAACCAGGGCAACTCCATCGCAGGCCTGTTGTGCCTCTTCTTGCTCAGGCAGAATCAGCTTTGTTTCCTCGCTCTGTCCGCAGCAATCCAAATGCTGTATCAATGCGGCCACCGAATCGGAACGCTGGTCACAGTTCGGACAGTAAATATTGTCCGTCATGCTCAACAAGTGATACTTGAGCGACTGCGAATTGTCGAACGATTCGCCGCAGCACATCGGACAAGCAAGACTCAGCGAACCCATGTTTTTACTCCCTCGGCGTTAATAGGACAAACTTTCAGACTCGACGAGCGCTCCGCAGTGGAACATTCGGATGCTCCAAATTTTTGTTTGTTTTTATTTTTATCCCCAAGCTCAGAGACGCAAAATATTACGAATATTTCACATAATTTCTCGACGTCATTTCGTTCGTATGTGCGCGCTTGATATTTTTTTTTTTTTTTTTTTTCGGCAGCGGGAATAAATCGCACGTAACTAGAAAATCCCGAGTGAAAGTGGCGAGCACGCGCACACAGATACGGGGAAGCACGCACACGTCTGGAGAAGCGAGGAGAGGCCTCGATTAACCGAGGATAAATAATTATCTCGTGCAGTGGGCGAGCGCGTGAAATATTCGCAGAAATCCTGCTGTCGATTTTCAAATCGAGCTTCGGAAATTAAGAGGGAAGAAAAAAAAAAATTAAATGGGTAGCCTGTCTGGCGAGTCGAGAAATCGGAGACGAACTTCAGCTCAAACAAATGCGAATAGACAACAATCGTGAAGTTAGGGAAATATTAACGTGTTTGGTGTGAGCGATCCGTGGATACGTCCGAGGGAGCGTGACGCGCACTCGAGGCCGGAAGTCGAGGTGGCGACGGATAGATGTAGTAGTAATGCGCGCCCGGTAATTGACCGGATAAGTTTTCTGGATATTTGACCGATCGATAAACGAATTTAAAAAACAGGCTGGACCTGTAGATGTTTACATGAGATGTAGGCGTGAAACCATACACGAACACACGAAGACAAATTATATATGTTCACACAAAATTTATAAGATGTTATAAGGAATTTAAAGAATTTATACGAGTTACAAGAAATTATAACATAAGAACCCAGATATAGACAAGCGCCACGAAAAGTAGCAGTTGACGTAATATTTGCGACATGTACAGCACATCACGGCACATGTCGCAATTATTGCATCAACTGCTACTTTTCGTGGCGGTTGTCTATCAGGGAAAATGTATTCAGTCAACAAGATGCAGATTTATAAGTGTTGCACTTCCTTTCTGTAAAGTTGAATAATAATAATAATAATCGCGGCTGTTTCGTAAGCTGTATAAAGTTAGCCATGCAACTTTAATTTTTTTTTTTTTATTTAGCTTACACCAATCGTTTGATGGTCGGTTGGTGGTGATTGGTAGTTTAATTAAAACTTTTGGTGGTCAATCGTTTGATCACGATAATTGTGCAAAATCAAATATCTTTTCAATTGTTACATATCTAGAATTTATCCAAATTCTAAGTTCAGAACTTGTCCAAATTCTAAATTCAGAAATTGTCCAAATTCTAAATTCGGTCATTGTACAAATTCTAAGTTCAGATCTTGTCCTAATTGTAAATACAGAATTTGTACATGGCTAATTGGCAAAGTTCGACAGCTTTAGCGGTTGGCAGCACGCCGTGTTTGCTACGCAATCGGTAACTTTACTGATAAAAATTGTAAGATGATGTAACTTACGGGTAAATTCACAACAGTATCAACACCCATTGTACGTACCGGCGGTCGATTGAGTCGTCCACAGTGGACCCATATTTTGAGATTAATTTTCGTGGCTTATTACTTTTCGTCTTCCTTTTATCTTGTCTTTCAATACGCAGACGTGAGTCCTAAAACCTTATTACATTTTCACACAATTGCCTTTTTGTTTTTCTTTTCTTCGAGACCTTGAAAAAATTTTATTTACAAAAATATCCCGATGTGGTGGATTTAACCTCGCTTTTCGGCTCGATTTATCGAGGTTATTTTTTAATCTTTCTCTATCGTTTTGTATACGTGTAACGTTTATTGAATTGTGCAATTGCTCTTCACAGATGACTCAAGATAAATTGCCCGCACCTGCAGTGGAGGGGTAAGTTCTCCACTTATCCCAATCTTTTAAATAATATAAAATATTCGACGAATACATCGATTGTACTTTGCATACATATTCTTGGACTACCTATTTTTTTTGTCCCGCTGGACCACGTTTGTAGGGGAGGATCGGGTAAAGGGGGTCACCTAAGGGAGAAACCGAATGTTTTAATGAAGTTTTAGAATTTCGAAACAAGTATCAGTAGCTCGTTACTTTTTATTTTAATTAAATAAATGTTAGGGCGACTATCATTGTTTGCACTGTCGGGGTAACGATGTTCGCCCTGTTTACGGTAACAGAAGCTACAGAAATAGATCGGTATCATAAGTAATGTGAAGTTTTCATGTAGTCACGAGTGTAGAATCAGTATCAATCTTTGCAAAAAAGAGATAACGAACCGCAGTACGTGTTACGAGACCATAACCTAAAATCACCGATACCATTTAATTTACATTGCGATTCCCATTACCGTCGAAGTGTCGATTGGTATTTTAGTACTTTTTTGAAACAATATTTATAGTAATATAGAGTTCTATCGTAGTGCAAACATATTCAAAGACTGGGAAATTTGTCAATTGCCATTATGATTATATTGTAAATTTCGAATAATTCAGCATTTAATAGCATGTGAAACACTATGGAGTGCGAGGGAGATAGTATCTGTGGCGCTCTCGGCGGAGCGAGAGAGACACGCTGAGAACGTGTTTCACATGCTCTTAAGGGGAAGTGAAATATCGCGGTCGGTAATGATAACTGTAATGAACTTTTCTCAAGGGTGCTAATTTTTTTTAAAAAAAAAGCAAATTCGAGCCGCATGCACACGGTAATTTCGGATGAGGCCTGAATTCATATTTTTCTCAAAAAAATTAACACCATTGAATAAAGTTAATTTGAAAATTGCAACTATCTCTCACACATTCATGGCCCCGTTGCGTGACTTTCACTTCACCTTAATGTGAATACTAGTGTTCGAATAGTTCCAATTAGAAATGTTTGAATAATTCGAAAATTTCGAATTTTGAAAATTTTGAGAATTGTTCGAATTTTGAAAATTTTGAGCATTGTTTGAATTTTGAAAATTTTGAGAGTTGTTCGAATTTTGAAAATTTTGAGAATTGTTCGAATTGTTCAAATTTTGAGTATTGTTCGAATTTTGAAAATTGTCCGAATTTTGAAAATTGTTTGATTTTTGAGAATTGTTCGGACTTCGAATTGTTTCATAACAGTAGTAGTGCAAGTAATTTATTAGCGAGATGTTACATTGGTTCTCGATCGTTCAAGTATGTTACATTTGGCTTGGTGATTACATAAATGTATGGTAAACATTATCAGTTAACGAGCCATCGACCTTGATCCTTCAGCTTGTTTCATAACATTTTTTCATGAAATACTAATATTCAATTCACGTACGATTGGCACACCCCTGCCTTACCTCTCAAGATTGTATAAATCCCGTAAAAATATAGTGTATCTTTGAAAGGAAGGTTGAAAGCAGTTTTCGTTTTAGAGTCTTCATCAAACTAGACGCAAACATAAATCATGCAATGTTTGTAGCAAGCTAAGTCGAGCCCCATTTTTATCATTTCTGAATTAACGCAATGTGAAACTTCCTACCACATGGTGGCCGTTTTTTCCCCGGAAAGAAATTCCCTGACTTTTCACTGATCAATTAAAAAATTTCCCTGACCAAACTTTTAACGATTTATAATCAAAATCTTATCTATTTGTAGAAGGTGCGGAGACAATTTACTTTTTCCCTGATCAATTTTAAAATTTCCTCACTTTTCCCGGTTTTCCCTGACCACGGCGACCATGTACCACTTACCCTCCCCGGGCCAAGTCGGTATCTAAAAACTGTAATTAATTTTCTTTAATGATGCTGACACCTTAGTCAAAAGTAAATTCTTGTTTATGTTTATTGTTTCACGGGTCAAGTCCTTTTACATTTATAATAAATTTATAATACATTTTGAGAGAAAACATTCTTATGTGAAGCAGACATAAATTTAGCTTCAAGTCAGAATCAGTTTCTAATTCTGACATGATTGAACCGTTCAGATTGAACATAGTTGCAAAAAAAAAATAATTACAATTTTTTATTACCGACTGAGGCACTTTACATACTTTTACATTTACATTTTACATATGACTTCCATTACTGTATGATCACCATTACTCCGAAATCCCCTACGATTCTGAATGTGATGCGTTTAAATGCTTCTCACTCTAAGCTTTATGTTTTCGTTTCGCGGATAGCTTGACCCACGTATTTGACCCGATTAACTCTAAGCAGATACACGATGGAAAACATGGCGAGAGTGGAGATCCATTGGACATTGGATCACTCCGCCACACCGTTTGTCACAATTTGGTCACTCATTTTTCATATTTTTTTTAGTTTGCGAAAAAACGTAAAATCGAATACATTGTTTGGATATTTTTATTTTAACGATAACAAAAAATTAATCTCCCCCTCCTCTACTCAAGTGGATGTATCGTCTATTGATATCGAAGAGGTCAAGTTCGTTCAATGTTTCGTCGTCAAACGTGATAAGATTCAATCTTGGAAAGACGGCTGCAATTACGAATAAAGTTTATGAATTTTTTTTTTTTGTTTTGCGGCGAAATTTTGTGATGTTTGTTCGATTCGACGCTATCGCCGAATTGACGGTGAATTGTATGATCGATCGTTTTGAGTAAGCGGTAATCGCTCCTGATCATTAATTATTTCAAGTAATTCTGGTAGTGAATATTAAGGTAGTCCTTGCATAAGTTTCAGAGAAATGAGAGAGAATTCCAAACACTTCTCGATGGTATTAAAATCTGAAAAAATGAAGCATATTAAACGTGCTGAAAGGGTTAATTTTGCATAATCATAATTCCAAAATGTTATTAACAAATTGATGAAAAATAGAATTGTTCAACAAATTGACCAAAAACCTAACTTTTTTTATAATGATAATGATTCGTTCATTTTTCTGAATACATATGAATTTTTTCGGATTTTTCAATTAGCTTTGATTTTTTTTTATATAGAAAAAATTCGTGAAAAAACAAAAATCAAAACTAATTGAAAAAAGAATTGGGTCATGAAATTTACGAAAAGTTATCACTAATAAATAAATAAATAAATAAAATGCGGACGCGCCTTAATGCAATAATTAGGCCATCGCTTCCCCAAGTGAGACCAGCAAAAAGATTGCTGCTGGAACTTTGGTTATCGGGACGGTTTTTCCTGACCGGCTCTCCAGCACGAACAGGTTATTGACAATCGATGTTCAATTTTCAGCAACGAGCCATCGAAGAAGGCTCTGAAGAAGCAGCAAAAGGAGGCGGAGAAGGCTGCGAAGAAGGCCGAGAGAAAGGCGCAAACCGTTCAGGAGGATGTTTGCGAAGATGAGGACGTTTCGGTGGGCAGATACGGGCAAATCCCCTTGATCCAGAGTTCCGAGAGCTTCGCGGACCGAAAATTCGTCGATGTCAAGAATTTGGATACCGACCTGGCGAACGAAGTTGTGTGGCTGCGCGGTCGTTTGCACACCAGCAGAGCGAAAGGTTAAAACAAATGCACTTATTAAGGAGGGAGTCTCGCTGCGCGCTGACTTCGCATAAGTTCGACACCAATAAGAGAAAATTGCAAGTACTTCTTGATGGTGTAAAAATCTGAAAAAAA
>JAPYZC010010196.1:0-14025 GCA_030522665.1 Ichneumoninae sp. A BG-2022a
ATAGATCGTTCGTGGAGGAAACTGTGGGATGGCGAAGGCTTTTGTTTTGAGCGAGATGTAAACAGAGCACCGTTATGCAAGGTCGAAATGGAAGGTAAGGTCTTTCGGACGGACGGCTCGAACGTTCGTGGAATTTAGATCGGGTTTTTAAACTTTTTTAGACAGTTTGTCCGGTACAACTTGGTTGGATGAATAATTTTAATTTAACGAATGTTTACTCGAGAATAATACCAGTCATTCGTTTTTTTTTCTTTTTTTAAAGTACTTTTGACCTTGAAAAAATGAATATTATAAAATGTGTCAATACACGCAATTGTAGCAATGTTTGCGACATGAGCAGCACACGTCGCAACTATTGCGTCTGTTTCGTCGGCCTGTCTATCTGCATATGCTATTTTCGTTACTAATATATTTAATATTTTTTTAAATAAAATAATGGGTAAATTTAATATATTCCAAAGAATAACTGAAGAAAAATGTATACCAGTTTTTAATCGTAATCCATGTGAGGAAAGTAAAAAGAACCTTCCTAGCACCAATGAAACATTTCGAGCCGAACAACTCAAGGTCGATGACCCTTTTTCAATGCATATAATTATTTTCAGGTATGAAATTATAATAAGGTAATAGCTTTAAAAATTTCTAGCATCAGCAATAAATTTTCTTCCACTGCTACTAATTTGTTCCGAATATATTTTGTATATTCGTACGGGGATTTTCGTACGGGGCGTCCCATTAATAAAATATAATACGTTAGGTATAAAATATGGAGTGGGTGGGGCCACGGGGAACATGAAGAGTCGCTGGCGTTGGAAAGTAAATACTTTTGACCTTGAAAAAACGTATATTATGAAAAGTAAATACTTTCACCTCAGGCGAGAACATCGTATGTCGATACGATGTATCCAACATAAATAAAAAAAAAAATAAAAAATAAAAAATATAAAGTATACTTGACGTGTATAAAAAAATATACCCGTGATAGAGAAAATATATTTTTAGCGAAAATATGTGATATTTGAATATGTTGTGGGAAATGGTTCGGCCATTATGTACGTTTAAGTTAATAGGAATTTATATGATTAACATAAAATTAGATAATGGATTATATAGTGGTTAATAATATAACAACTATTTTTTAAATTAAAGAAATTAGCGAATTAAATATATCACGAAAAATCACTGAAGAAAAACCTACAACAATATTTAGTCGTAACCCATGTAAAAAGTGGATCGAAAAAAACCTTCGTAATCCGAAATAAAATTTAGAGCTGAAGAGCTGAAGGAGCTCAAGGTCGATGACCCTTTCTCAATGTGTATAGTTATTTTCAGATATAAAATTATAATCAGATAGTAACTGTAAACATTTTCTTCTACAGCTACTAATATATTCTGAATATATTTTCGTATAGATGTGATATACGTGCGGGGATTTTCTTTTAATAAAAATGGCATTGTCAATATATGATATTTTACTGCTGTTGGTAGTAGAAGTACATACTGCCTTTGACATCTCCTTACATATAAAAATTCTTTTGTCTCCACTCCTTCGAAATATCACTTTTACATTACCAAGCAGCGCACATACATGACCCATACAGTTAACACACAGAGCACGTCCTTTACTGCTACAAATATACACTGAATATATTTTTATATATATTTGATTTACGTGCCGGACGTGTTATTAATAAAATATCATTGTCAATAAATTTTCTTTTACTTCTACTAACATAATTCGAATATATTTGTATGTATATTTGATTTCCATGCGGGACGTATTATTAATAAAATATCGTCAATAAATATTCTTCGACTGCTAAAATATATTCCGAATATATTTTTGTGTACACGTGATTTCCGTGCGGGACGTCAAATTAACAAAATGTCATTGTCAATAAATTTTCTTTTACTTCTACTAATATAATCCGAATATATTTGTCTGGTATACATTTGAATATATTCGTATGATGTATATTTGATTTCCATGCCGGATGTCTTATTGATAAAATGCCATTGTCAATAAATTTTCGTTTACTGCTACAAATATACACCGAATATATTTTCGTGCACATTTCAGTTGCGTGCTCTTCCATCTCATTAATAAAATGTAATACGGTGGGTATAAAATATGGAGTGACGGTGGCCGCGGGGAATGTGAAAAGTCTCTGGCGCTGTATGAGTCAGCCGTCACGGTATTCCCGGGGGATCTCGAGCCCCCGGACTCGATTGTCACGGAGCTCTCGAGCGTACCCGAGAGTGAATGCGAGATTCTTGGGGAGTCAAACGCGCGGACCGTATACGTCGGGTACAATACTCCTCGCCGCGCCACTTCGTTCGATGGAAGTATCATGGCGATTGTATCGTCAACGCCGCATATTTTGCATCAATTTGTATGCTGCAACCTTTTCCACCGATGCGGCGTTGTCCCGAAACTTTTCAACCTTTAACGCCGAGGAGTAACAAAACATCGCACAATGCAGTCGAGCCAATCGAAGGAGGCCAGTATTTTACAGAACGTTGCGCAAGGATCAAAGGATTCCGCGAACGAGGCTCGTCCGGCATCAAAACAACGAGTCGATTCGTCCCGTAAACGCCTCCCCCCCCTCCCCTCCCCTCGTTGAAATTCAGCGAGTTCCCTTTGCTTCGGTCATTGCTCAAGCCGGAACGTGCGCTACGCTGGGGCCTACTTTATTTTTTCGCTCGACGAAAACATTTCTCTTCTCGCAGGCGTAGATACGCCCACGGTATTCAGATAAATTCAAATAAGGCGCATTATTATGAGGATTACGAGAGCCGAACATCCACTGCGACCGCAGTCAATCTATGTATCGAACGTTTTAGCAGAATCGTAAAATGTAAAGTCGAGAAGAACGCCAAACTTACGCAGCTAAGGTAAATGCTTCTATTAGTGGCCGTTTAAGAATTCAGTCGGAAACAACGCAGAATATTTACACAACCTTGGATATCCGGTTGCTAAGATCGATGCCATCGGGAAGTTTAGTTAATTGGCTAACCAAAACTGGGCCAATGTGACCAATTATTTATTGCTATTCGAGGGATATGAATAGAAGCGTGAATAAATATCATTGTTTCTATCGGTGGCGCTCTCGACACAAAGTTGCACCCATTAGTGGCCATTCGATGCACCTATTTGTGGCCACCGACATTCACATAGCCACGAATATTTCCGGTCATTGAAATAGTTTCATCGGGAAGAGGAATTCACTGGCAAACCAAAAACCACCGATTCGTACAAATATCTATTTTGTGACTACAAAACACGAATAACAGAATGAATATATTTAATTTTACGACGAACGTGCTTTAAGTTTAATAACTTACTTTAATCTCAATGAAAAAGTATATCAACTTTTCATCACAATCGTAAATTAAATTTCACGTACCAGTATTCTCATAAGAACTTCCCTTCCGGCACATTAAATTTACAATATTTTTTTGCAGTGTATGTAACGCATAGCTCGATAAATTGTATTAATTTATTTATTTATCGGTATATTGACTGGCAAGGTCCAATACCAGACGCGACACGTAAACGTATCAGGCGTAAATACAACAGTAGATCGATGGAGTTCGCCGCAGGAATAAGTGAATACATTCGCCGAACAAAGTGAAAGAATAACAATAAAGGAAGTCTTATAAAATGCCAAGGTAACCACAAAATCCGTCTAGCTACAGAATGTTAAGAGCAATAAGTGTGGCCGAATCGACAACAATACACGAATTGTGCATTTCTATTGCGCCGGAGTTTTCTTTGTATTTTTTTTTTAGTGCAATGGGATAGAGTGCTGTTACGACAGCCCGAGAGAAAACAACGCAGCATCCGCGTCGTAGTGCCGCCAGTCAAAGAGGTCCTTCGAGAGTATCGACCGATCGTGGACCAATTGTGTGGCGAGAGATGGACGGATGGTATAGAGAGAGAATTGTCGCCCCTTACCTTTGCAGTCTCCCGCGGTGTCGGCACCCGATGACATTCGCGACAGCACTACGGAATTTTCGTTACGCAAAACATAAAGTGACGCGCGACGAAAAGTACAGTGGATCGTTCACTCGGCCGTGATGCCACTCCAGCACACCGCGTACTCCGGTGAAATTCGAATCAAACTTCGACGGAGCCATTCGCGTTTCACCGAGCGCGAAACGGGAGCGTGTGTACAGTGCGGCGAAGCGGCGGGGGTCGTTGGACGACCCGAAAGCGCGCCGCAGCGCTCACCTCGGCGCTCGCCCGAACTATACGCCGGCCGGGCTGCTCGGCCGGTAAAAGAGTGTGACGTTCAATCGGACTCAGAAACAGCTGACGGACTTTTTGTAAAAATAACCAATTATGTTTATTTTTGTGACTCATGCACTACTGCTTTTCGTGCCTGCCGAGAGTGGCGAAAGTGGCGCTTTACAACCATGTGTATTATAAATACGCGGCGCATGCGCACAACGGGCCGATTTTATTTTATTCTCGTACTTTACGCACGCTGGCTGTACAGCGCCACAATCAGCAGGCACGAAGTAGCACTTGTCCTGCATTCGTTACAAAATAGTAATTTACTATACTAGTGCGAGAAAACTTTTTTCGCATGAGTATCTTACAAAATTTTACTTCACAAGGCGTGAAAACGGGAATTTTGCGCACGCCAAGCGCGCGTACTTTTACGGCATCCGCGTATGAGCATCATACGCGAACTTTGAAGTGAGTCGCTAAAGTTCGCTTTACCGCACTTGTATCGCAAATGACTATTCTCGAGGTGCCGAGTCGCTCGATCGACAAAACCGCGCGACCTTCAATCACATTCAGACATAGTAACTGACGAACGTTTTGTAAAAGAATCAACAATGTTTATTTCTCGTAACTCTAAGTTCACATCTCGCTGTCCACTATATTGCCATAGTTAAAACTAGAATATATTTCTTAAGTAAAAGGTATGCTAGCTTACCTTCTTGTTTTTTTCGGCTTAAATATCTCGTCTTTGTCTTAAATATTAATCTACACCGACAATGAAAAAATGTCCCGCATGCGGCGTAAAATTCCATCCACGATGTTGGTTTTACCACTGCGATATTTCTCCATAACGGACATCATTGGTTCGTAAACCAATTTCGGAGCATCGACGGCGTACAGAAAATCCACGTGATTGAATTTGGTATAGTTAACCCTGTACATCATAATCTTCTTCGGCAGCTGCTGCCAGAGATACTTGACGTCCTGTAAAAGCAAAAAACAACGAGATGAGAATCGTCGAAATTCAATTATTTTTTGCAACGCATGCATGAGAAGTGCCACTTTTCGGACCTGTAAGGCGTGGCAAAAGTGACGCGTTACAGCAAGGCATACTGATTTTACTTCTTGCACGCAAATTTTACTTCTTGCACGCAAATTTGACTTCTCATACGCAAATTTCACTTCTCGCACGCTAATTTTACTTCTCGCACGCTAATTTTAATTCTCGCACGCAAATTTTACTTCTCGCACGCAAATTTTACTTCTTGCACGCAAATTTTACTTCTTGCACGCAAATTTTACTTCTTGCACGCAAATTTTACTTCTTGCACGCAAATTTTACTTCTAAATTTTACTTGCACGCAAATTTGACTTCTCATACGCAAATTTTACTTGCACGCAAATTTTACTTGCACGCAAATTTGACTTCTCATACGCAAATTTTACTTGCACGCAAATTTGACTTCTCATACGCAAATTTCACTTCTCGCACGCTAATTTTACTTCTCGCACGCAAATTTTACTTCTCGCACGCAAATTTCACTTCTCGCACGCTAATTTTAATTCTCGCACGCAAATGTTACTTCTCGCACGAGTGCGCGAAACTCCAGCACGTGCGCACGCTTTACAGGTACAAAAAGTACTCCTGGATTTGGTGCGAACCGTAAGAACTATTACAACTTGTAAAAAAATAGATTTTGGTTACCCTGGAAGCCGCGAGCCAGTCGTTGTCAGCTACGAAGAAAGCGACGGGGACGCGAACTTTCGTTAAATCGTAATCGGGCGGCGAGGAACTGTTGTAATATCGACGATTCTTCGACGAGCCGTAATCGTACGCTTGAAAATGACCGGAAACTATTTCCTGGGCGTAATGAATGAGGGTCTTCGTGGACGTGCCGGCCGGTGCGTGGCTCAAGATGACCGGCATCAGAGTCTGAGGACACAGTAAGCAAAAAAAATGAAACGCCGTCGTGACAATCGATCGACGATAATCGGCGCGGCGAACGACAATTCGGAAGCCCACCTTGTTGAACTGATCCTTGTCGAAGCCGCAGATAACGAAAACCACGTTGGAGCATATTTCCTCCTCGAGCGTGTCTATCTCGCAGCCGTATCTCGACAGGAACTTGAGAAAAACGTTCTGAGGCAGAAACTCGTCGGCGCCGAGGAAGTGCGCAATCATCTGTAAGAGCAGTTTGTTTTATGAGGCCGACCGGAACCGGAGAGGATTCAGAAGAGAAACGAAACGTATTTGTCACTTGTTGCGCTCCGCTTAAATCGGATCAACTTGCGGACTTAAGGGCGTGCAAAATACCGCGGTCGGTAACGAATTGCCATTCCTATTTTCGTCCAACCGCCACAATAGGGGAGAGCGGGGCAAAATGGCACAGTGGGGCAAAACGGGACAGTGAGGGCAAAACTCAATTTTCCAATAATTTTTGGATGTCCCATATTGTCCCAATTGATACATTCGAATTTTCAAACCCGTTTTGCCCCACCTAAGACCATCGCCACCATCCAACAGTTATTGGAGAATTGCGTTTTGTCTCGTTATCCCATTTTGCCCCGGTGTGCCATTTTACCCCGCTCTCCCCTACTTCAAACGAAAGGTAATTAGGTTTTCCTAATCAGCAGAAAGGACACAATGTGCTTTCGAGCGAAATACCGAATACTCGAAGAAAGTTGGAAAGCCTTGAATGATTAATTATCGTATCATAAAAATCGTCAGTTTTAGTGCCATTATTGTGAATTAAATTAATTACGCTACAAAATATTGAAGTTTCGTTATAGAAATTTTTTTTGTCGGTAAAAAAAGGGGGCTAGAATAAAATTACCTCGATATTGTGAGCGAACGGAGCGACGATTCTCACTGGGCTCTTAACGTGGCTCACGTACGCTACCGGAGCGAGGCTCATCATGGCCCGAACTTTGTCGGCGATGTCGGGCCTTTTCGAAGCCATCACGTAGAACATTGTTGTGCCCATCGAGTGGCCTATGTAGATGAGGGTGTCGGACTTGTAATTGGTGATGTAAGTTATCACCGCTGGTAGATCGTACAGTCCCATTTCGTCCCAACTTGAATGATTGAAACACCCGAGGGCATTAAAATTTCATCGGCGTGTCGCGAGGCGGGCGTGATTATTCCTAAAATCGTCGCGTTGGGAAATCTCACCTGAAGTCCCAGAATTTCGAGTCGCTTGTCGAGAGAGTCGTGTGCGCTCGGGAATAGGTGTTACCTCGGGCATTTCCAAGCCACACGTCGTATCCCTTGTCGGCGAGAATGTAAGCTTTTTCGTGAGGACATTCGCACAATAAACGCTTTAATTAATAACGCGCCGACGGATCGTCTCAATAATAAATCATCGTATAATGGAGAATCGTTGGAGTACCGAGTCCTTTCCCCTTGCCCGTTACGACCCAGTCGGCGGAGCTGCTCAGAAGTCCGTGCTGCAGGAAAACCGGCACCGAACCCACACCTCCGGGTATCCTGTGGAGCTCCAGGATGTATCCGTCGCTCGTCGTGACGACGTGCGCTTCCGCGGGATAACCCGCACGCTTTATCATCTCCAACTGGAAAAAAAATCGACACTTTATTATCATCGCCTCGTAACTGCGAGACTTCCGGTCGACGATTAATTGAGGTCGTTTTATTATAATTTTATACTTTTTATTATAATAGACAATTGTCAATTGACAATTGACAGTTGACGATCAACAACTGACAATTGACAACTGACAGTTCAGAATTGAAAATTGAAAATTGAAAATTGAAAATTGAAAATTGAAAATTGAAAATTGAAAATTGAAAATTGAAAATTGAAAATTGAAAATTGAAAATTGAAAGATTGACAATTGACGATTGACGATTGACAATTGACGATTGACAATTGACAATTGTCGATTGACAATTGACGATTGACTATTGACTATTGACTATTGACGATTGACGATTGACAATTGACAATTGACGATTGACAATTGACGATTGACAATTGACAATTGACAATTGACGATTGACAATTGACGATTGACGATTGACAATTGACGATTGACGATTGACGATTGACAATTGACGATTGACGATTGACGATTGACGATTGACGATTGACGATTGACGATTGACGATTGACGATTGACGATTGACAATTGATCATTTATAATTGATAATTGATAATTTATAATTGATAATTTATAATTGATCATTATTGTCATGACAATTTCCGCAGGCGACAAACCATTTTTTTAATAAGAATTTTCTTTTTGTTTTTTGGTTTATCGTACTTGGAAAATTTGACGAAAATAACATTTTTACATGAGATTTAACTTCCATGTTATATCGCCGTAATAAAATGTGTTCACTGAATAATAATAATAATAATAATAATAATAGTTGTGACGCATCTTCTCTAAGCATTGACGTAGACAACAATGACAGATCTTGAGAAATTCAGCGAAACGAGAAAACAAAAAAAAAACGCTTGTCTTTCGAACTTTGTGCATTACGCATTCCCGATATGCATAGCCGTATACATTAGCAATATTACTGCCAGACTTGCAAGAAAAAAAAAGTTGACGAGAAACATTGTCGAGCACGTTCCGTGTGTCATTGTAATACGTTATCGGAGGATTCGAATGATGACAATTGTATTATGACTCGTGCCATTATCAAACGCGATTCGGCGAAAGCGCGACAAGCCGCCCATATAGCACGCAATATTTTTATATCATTTTAGAAATATTTCAAGTCTTTCAATTCCTACGAAATATTTCTGAAATATATGAAAATAATATTATGAAATATTCCATCAAAATATTCCAATGAAACTTTTCTCAAATATTTCAGAAACATACTCAATCATTTAACACATCTGAAATACTTCTGAAACATAGTTATAAAATTTTTGAAATTTTTGTTATTTCATGTTTCACCGAAATGTTTCTACGATTGTTTCCGTATTTAGGCGGACGTGTGTTGTTTAGGCGGATGCAAATTGGACTGGTAATGCACTCTTCGACATTTCGCCGGAATGTCTAAAAAACATTTCGGAAATGAACAGGCAAAAAAATATTTTCCAAATTTTCCAAATTTAATTTCCAAATAAAAAATATTTCACAAATACATTTTAATATCAGTAAAATACTTTCAATATTAAAAAAATATCTTTTCGGAACCTTTCAAATATATTTTTGAAATTTTTCAATAGTATTTTTAAGACCTTTCAAAAAAAATTTCGAGGCCTTTAAAAAAAAAAAGTCAAAACCTTTAATAACAATAATAATATTTTCGAAACCTTTCAAAAACCATTTCAGATATATTTTCAAACCATCGACGAAAACGCTTCGAATGCAGCGGCGCGGTGCTCTACCTTATCAGCCAGGCGGGAGTCTCGTTGGGAATCTCGGGGAATAGTTTTGCAAGGGCCTGTACCAACCCTGCCGGGCGCACGGCAGGTTTGTCGGAGAGAGTTCTAGCAGCGCGGAGGATTTATGTCACGGGACTACGGCATATATTTTTTTGTTTATAACTTACCGTTGGCAAATAGTCGTCGGGGTCGTCGCGTACGATCCGTGCGAAGTTTTCATCGCCGCGAACGGTCAGCGAGTCACTCGGTGGGTCGTCGTCAATTTCGTTCGTGTACACGAAGCCGTCGGTCGAGAGGCCGAGAAACGTCAGGGAGATCAGAAGCGCGAAGTTCCTCATCGCGCTCTGCAGTCGCGCCCTTTCGCGATGAAAATTCCGACGACCGCTTCCTCGCCGCGACTCCGACGAAGTAATTTATGGGTTAGTGACAAGTCGAACAGCACGTCGGCTCCGCAGCGACCACAACCGGCGACACACGAGTGCACTGCAGAATATTTACTGTTGGGTTGGTTTCACGAAAAATTCTCCACTCCTCTCGTTTCGCCGCTCTACATGCGGACCCTTACATACAGTTTGCTGCCTTCCGCGGCTATAGACACTTCGAGACTCACCGCACAAATACGCAGTTAGCCAGCGCCGACGGTACACATGTATTTCGCGAGACGGACGACCGGACACTGGCGCGTCCGCCGGCTGCGGCCTCATGGCGACCAACCAGTTTGCAGACAACATCGAACCGATCATTATTTTTTTTTCTACTTGGCGAATGTATAGCGATTGCTCTATTTGGACCGATAAAAAAAACTACCAGCTTCGCGCGGGATTGAAACGGAATGGACATGGAAAGAAGAGTACAAAAATATTACGATGAAAAAATGTTCTCCTTAGTTTTGCTATCGATACTATACACTGTAAAAAAATGTTAATTGGGAATTAATGTACAGTATTGGAAGCTTTTTTTACATAAACTATCTCTGAAATTTCTAACAAAAGATTTGTAACTTTAATATCTGGTATTCTCATTTTGGAAGCGAAGTACATTAATGCTAAATTAATGTAAGTGATGTTGGCGAAATTCAAGTTTCAGTACATTAAATTTACAATTTATTTTTACAGTGTATGTATGTATACATGCGGTATAGAAGATGTCTGTATTCCTGTATGTTTCGTATTGAAAGCAATATTTTCTACATTCGATATTTTGTTCGGGTGCCGGTAAGCCGTACATGGGATTATATATGTAACAATTAAAGTGTTCAAGTCGCAGCTTCTGAAGCGTTTCGATTTTAAACGCCATTGCGAATTTTGGTACACGCTAGCCGCGCCACTTATGGACGACACACAGGTGGTCGAATGCGAACTTTTTCAATGACCAAACTCATCGTTTCTGTAATCGATTCCGGAAAAACCGAAAACGTCCGTACTCGAATGCGATTTCCGTACGAAATGCCTAGAATCAAAAACATATTATAGTAAAGAAGTAAAACACGGACATTCTTCTTGGCAATGACGACGAAATTCCTGACAGACACATTTTTGATACTCACTACTTAGTAACCCGTCCTGGTTCAATGATATACTATATCTTTGAATTTTTCTTGAAGCAGTCGCTTGAGTGAAAGGTTTTTCAACTATTGCGACCAAATGTCCTATAAGATAAATTACCGACGTGCTGAAGTACAAGCGGTCGGTAATGGAGAAACCGGCTTGCTCCTAAAATAATTATATTCGAGAGAGATGCCGCCAGGTGTCAACACCGTTACAAACTCACTCGGTGTACGGCTTCGATCACGGTGTTATTTACCGAGTTTCCACCGTGAGTGAGATTGGGCCGAGATCTACTCTGAACTAGGGGAAAAATTCCAGTAGACTCAAAATTAACTTGTGGCATTGGCTGTTGACTAGAAATTTTCGAATTAACTAGAATTTTGCAACTAGCTCAGCCTCGTCTCAGTCCGTTCTCAGTGCCGGTGGAAACTCTGCGATAGACAGGTCTGGACACTCGCCGGGCAGAAGCGTGCCAAAATTTAAGGCAACATGGCGGCCAACTTACATCGGTGTTATCTACGCGCCTGCGCAACGTGCGCTCGTTTCTCCACTCAACGATTAAGGTAAAGGCCACTATTAGTAGCAGCTTAAGGCCATGTGAAAGATGCACCACGTGACATATGAGTGCGAGAGAGATAGATGCATTTTTCGAATCAATGCCATTTAAAATCGGTTGACATTTCGTAATGCTTTTCTTTTTCCCGAAAAGTCTTCGAAACGAAACGATTTCTGAATCGCATTCATTACAGATTTTGGTTACCGACCGAGTCATTACACATGTCCTTAAGGAGGGAGTCTCGCTGCGCGCTGACTTCGCATAAGTTCGACAACAATAAGATAAAATTGCAAGTACTTCGTTAATTTTTTTATTTTTTTTTATAGAACAAAAATCAACGATTACTTAAAAATCTGAAAAAATTCATGCGTATTCAGAAAAATAAACGAATCATTTTCATATAAAAAGAAACTTTTTTTTATATGAATGTAATATTGATATTTATATGAATTTTATATGTAATTTGTTAACCAATTAATTTTTTGATGAATTTGTTAATAACATTATGCAATTATTATTATGCAAAATTAATCTTCTCAGTACCTTTAGTAGACATGATTTTTTTCTGATTTTTACACCATCAAGAAGTACTTGCAATTTAGTCTTATTGTTGTCAAACTTATGCGAAGTCAGCGCGCAGCGAGACTCCCTCCTTAAGAATTACGTCACAGAAAAAAAAATACATCCACACAAACATACGTAGCTGGATTGGACACTTTTAGCTGACCAAAAACCTGCCAATACAAATAATGATCTATTATCCTTTGAAGGATATAATGAAAAGAATCAATATATGCGGTTGCTCCTATCAGTGGCACGTCAACACTGACTTCTATCCATTAAGGTCAAAGTACCAATGGCCGCACACCTAAGGCCGAAGTCCCAGTTCCCGCACGTGCGTGAAAAATCGTATTTGCGTCTCTCTTGCACGCATGCTTTGCGCGGCCACTGGGACGTGTTCGGTCACTGGGACGTTTACCTTAGTGGCCACTACACACTGACTTCTATCCATATTAGTGTTCAAAACCGCCACTTTCGCACCGAATACAGTAAAAAAAATGTTCCATCTGACGCGACGCCGATAGTGAGATCACAAAATGATTGTTCAGTTTTTTTTTTTGCAAGTTTTTTTTCTTCATTACATTCTATTCAATTAATTTTTTTTCGGATAACTTTCGACCGTGAGAGCAGCGGAGTTTGGGCGGTGTTGGTCGAGCGCGTAAGGTGTCTTTCCTTGATATTATCTCTTCGCTCCGCGTGTTTGTTTCATTTTCCTTCGGTCTTAACGTCAGCAATAGCTTAGCATGTCGTCGACGGAGCATAAATTCTTGCAACATTCGTCGACAATACCGCCGATCTGCTGATTAATTGTCGAAACGACGAAACGTCTCATTATCGCGTTCTCCCTCGATCTCGATCTGAGTGGGTTGTCATTCAGCGTCATTTCTGTTGGAAACGAAGAAAAGTATTAAAAATTCGGTTTAACGAGTAAATTACTGAGTTTCCACCGGGACGGAGAACGGACTGAAGCGACTCTGAACTAGTGGCAAAATTCTAGTTAATTCGACACTTTATAGTCAACAGCCAAACCCATAACAAAATTTTGAGTCTACTAGAATTTGTCCACTAGTTCAGAGTAGATCTCGGCCCGATCTCACTCACGGTGGACACTCGCTATATATCTTTCCCCTTTCCTTCTTTTTATCGTAGATTATTTTATTTGTTTTTTTTACATCAAATTTACATTTTACATCAAATACTTTTTACCCTCGCCACTCCTCTTGACCACCAAATTGAGGTCCGAATAACATAGACTGGCCAAGGCGTCGGCTAGCCGTCTGCCGCAAAATCTGTGCCTCGATTCGGTCGTCTGAGACTCGTCCGACTGTACTCGGGGCAGGTGTAGTACAACAAACGCCGCAACGAGCACCAGATAAACGATCAAATGCGACTGATACGAGAACATCTGAAACGAACAAAAGCAACAAAAAAAAATTAATAAAATAAACAATCGTAAATGGAACGGGGTGAAGTATATATTCTGCGCTGAATATAATGTATGCTCGCTGTTGATGAGTACAAACGGTAGTATCAAGAGACGCGGTAGCGTCTCGACGCCAAGTACTTAAAAAAAAATTTTTAAGCGAGCGAAGGACGCTACCAAGTAGTTATACTCCAAAATGCCGGAAGTATATTTTTGCACTACGATACCTCTTAAATAAATCGTCGGATCGAAATGATATTAAAATTTTACTATAGAATGGCTATCCAAGCTTTCCAGTTCGCTTAATTCCGAACACATTCGTTCGGTGGATTCTTGTGTAC
>JAPYZC010010197.1:0-10193 GCA_030522665.1 Ichneumoninae sp. A BG-2022a
ACCATCAAGAAGTACTTGCAATTTTCTCTTATTGTTGTCGAACTTATGCGAAGTCAGCGCGCAGCGAGACTCCCTCCTTAAGGTAGTACTTGCGGTACATGCCAAACGTGAGTTTCAGTGAAAATTTCGAAGACTTCACGGTGGAATAAAAATCTGTAAAAAATCAAGTGTATGTGAGGTGCTGCAAAGATTGTTTTCGTGAATTAGTAATTTCAATTTGTCATTCACGAATTGAAGATAAAAATTATTGTTCAACAAATTACCCGGCAACTGAACTATTTTCTTTCATAAAAATAGTTCGTTTAGTTTTCTGAAAACGTATGCATTTTTTGAAATTACTTTGAAATCTTCGAAAATCACGTTTTTTTCTATGTTCAAGCTGTGAAAAAATGCAACTTTCAATGATTACAAAAAATGATTTTTTGTAATCATCTCCCGTTCTTTTTTCTGAAATTTATGTACTGAAAAAAAACTGCGCTGCTTATAGCGAAGCTTGTAAAGAAATATGAACGAAATTTCGCCATACACGCCAAACGTGAGTTTCAGAGAAAATTTGGAACACTTCACGATGGAATAAAAATCTGAAAAAAATCAAAGTTTTGGAAGGTGCTGCAAAGATTTTTTTTGTGAAATAATAATTTCAATTTATCATTGACGAATTGAAAACAAAAATTATTATTCAACAAATTACCCGGCAACTTAACTATTTTCCTTCATAAAAACAGTTCGTTTATTTTTCTGAAAACGTATGCATTTTTTGAAATTTTTTTGAAATCTTTGAAAATCGCGTTTTTTTTCTATGTTCAAGCTGTGAAACAACGCAATTTTCAATGATTACAAAATATGATTTATTGTCAAAATTATCAAGAAAAAAAATACTGCGCTTCTAATAGCGAAGCTTGTAAAGAAATATGAACGAAATATCGAGAAGCAAAATTCTCCTGACCCTGGTTGTGAATTAGCGGATCGCGAAACATTGGCTCGTGACTCCTTCTCTATCTATACGATACAAGCGCAGTCCACTTTTTTGCTTCGCAAAAGGTGACCCGAGTTCCGCGCGACAACAGCTATTATCGAGGTATTTAATCGAATTTACCACACACAGTGCAGTGAAAAATCCGGGCCTTTATCGCGTGTACTCTCTTTGTGTAAGTCACTCAGTGTAACCATGTCAATGTTAAAACTTTCGATAGAGCGGCGCGATCGAATTTCAACCAGTTTATCGAGTGTACTTTAGAAGTTCGACACTTTTTTTAATATTCTAATCGCCGTTAATACAGCTTAACACGTTACAATTTTATAAGGGCTTAACGGATTACAGCTTTCACTTTCATTTCGAAAAAAAAAATAAATAAATAAACAACCATAACTCGTACGACGATTATTGACAAAATTTCGGTTAGTTCGTACACTGTAAAAAAATTTTATTTGAAAATGAATGAACAGTATTGGAAGCTTTTTTACGTAATCCGTGCCTGAAATTTCAAACACATGTGCAATTTTACAGTAAAATGTATTTTTCATTAATGTTTTCGTAACTGTCAAGCAAAAGATTTGTCATTTTTATTTCCGGTATTTTTATTTCACAAGCAAAGTACATTATTGTTTAATTAATATGAGTAATGCAAATTTCAAGTTCCAACAAATTAAATTTACAATTTATTTTTATAGCGATTTATTTTTACAATAAACATCTCTCGATTGATTGGAGCATTTTCCGTGTTGACATGCGATTGTGTCCGTCCATCGGTCATCGATTAATATAAAGGTTGAAATATCGTGGTCAAAGCCGACTTGGTTTTTCGTTAACCACACCATTAACACTTTTGTGACATGTTCTTTCCGTAATGTGCGAAGTTTTTACCATGACCATACTCGCATCTATTCTATCGCATTTATACCATAATCTCGCGACCATTTTTCGAAAATATTTTCTATTATCGTCGGTCGATAAGGAAGAAAATATACTATTTTGCGCACTATGTGGGAAATATAAAATGTTTTATCGACAGTCGATGAAGTCGAGCGTTTTGTCTGTTCGCCAAGGAAAACTTGTATTGCGCTCGCAGGATCTATTCGAAATTTCCATCCGAACACGCCGGTAAATTGGGAACTGTAATTTCCATTTTTCCTAAGCAGAATGTGTGAGATGGCGCATCGTTACATTTAAAGTTGTATACGTATGCTATTAGTAGTGGATTTATTTCCATGTTTACCCTGGCGGGTTTTTGCATATTTCCCCCTCCCATGCAGTAGTGCCCCCTTCCACAGTAAAAAATAATTTCGCAAAACCGGAATTGGCAACTTCGTAAAAACAATTTTATTAAATAAGTAACAAACTCGCTTGTCACTTATTCAACAAAATTATTTTCACGGAATCGTAGTGCGCCCTTTCACAGTGAAATAAGTGACAAACTGGCTTGTTACTTATTCAACAAAATTATTTTTACGGAATTGTAGTGCGCCCTTTCCACAGTAAAAAATAATTTCGCACAACCGGAATTGGCAATTTCGTAAAAACAATTTTATTAAATAAGTAACAAACTCGCTTGTCACTTATTCAACAAAATTATTTTCACGGAATCGTAGTGCGCCCTTTCACAGTGAAATACAATCGGAATTGGACATTTCGTACAAATTATTTTGTTAAATAAGTGACAAACTGGCTTGTTACTTATTCAACAAAATTATTTTTACGGAATTGTAGTGCGCCCTTTTCACAGTAAAAAATAATTTCGCAAAATTAGAATTGTAAATTTCGTAAAAATAATATTGTTCAATAAGTGACAAACTGGCTTGTTACTTATTCAACAAAATTATTTTTACGGAGTTGTAGGGCGCCCTTTCCACAGTAAAAAATAATTTCGTACAATCGGAATTGGACATTTCGTAAAAATTATTTTGTTAAATAAGTGACAAACTGGCTTGTTACTTATTCAAAAAAATTATTTTTACGGAATTGTAGTGCGCCCTTTCACAGTAAAAAATAATTTCGTAAAATCGGAATTGTAAATTTCGTAAAAATAATATTGTTCAATAAGTGACAAACTCGCTTGTCAATTATTTGAATGCACGAACCTGTCCTTTGATTTCCCGTGTCATTGACAAATTTACTTTGAACTTTAGGTCGTAAAACTAGAAAAAAACGAATAAAAAATTGTGGACGTTTGTGGACAATAAGTTGTAAAAAGTACAATTTTTTTTTACTGTGTAGTTGTTATTCCTATTTCTTATAGTTTATTCCGTTTTCCCTCACCACGCGACTTTTTCGCTACACTCGCTTTCTTCACAAAAACATCCAATCGCATCTGCCTCACTCTTCCATGGAGGCTTGAGCGCAACCTCGTTTTTTTCCAAATTTTCTCCCCCGTTTTGTCGCGCTGTATCTTCGTTGCCCAGTCTGTATACGTATACTGTAATTTCGCTCGTTACTCGGTTATTCTTTGGGTAATTTAATTAGGCTGGCTGGAGGGGGGGATTATTCGTATGGCGATGTTTGGCGCTTCAATCAAATTGATTGTGCAGGGAACAGGTACGTGTTGCGAATAATGATGACTAATGACTAATTGATGACTGTAAATCCAGGAGTCTGTTTCCGGTCCAAGAAATTCTCTAGATTTTAAATATGTTACACTGAGAAAAAAAATCGATTGAGTCAACAAAATGAGCGCTTACGGTTGGCGAAAAAAATTGTTGGTTGATCGAACGAAATAATTGTCGCAGTAAATAAAGAAACATTTGATTCAACGGCCGTTAGTTAAATCAACGAGGTATTCCTTTCGATCAACCAAACATTTATTTCGCCACCCGTAAGCGCACATTTTGTTGACTCGATTGATTTATTTTCTCTGTGTATTGTGGAGTTCTGACACAAGGATGTTTTATGCGTACTGTAGTTTGTACCAATATTGTGGATAAAAGTTCGGTTCCCGTTGGGACGCAGACATGAAATCAGGTTTTCATTTCAGGCATGAAATGTAATTTGCTTTCGGCCGAAATATCAACAGTCTCAGAAAATATGGGGAAACGCATTTGTTGCCGATCACGGTACTTCACATCACATCAAGACGATACTGAACATTCTACCGCCCGCGTCAAAAAAACGTATTAAAAGTGTATTCAAAAAAGTTGAAAATTGAAATTTTCATATTGCGTCCTCATAAAAGTTAAAAATTGAAATGTTCAGAGGGCTTTCTCATAATGTTCCTTTATTCACAAAGCTTCTTCTATGACAAAGCATTTTCTAAATTTATAGCTTCCTCATAGAGGAAGCTTCGCACACACACACACACACACATACATCCAGACATTTTTTCTAAATACGATTTTCCGATGTTTTGGAACATCCTGACCACATTTTTATTGAAATCTCGAAAAAAAAAAAATGTTCATGGAAAAGTATTAGGAGTATGTCGTATTGATCTGAATAATACTGTTATTATACTCGGCCTCATTGGCCAAGTATAATTCCAGTCTTCTGAAAAAAAAATCAATGACTCAAGTAAAATTCGCTTGCGGGCTGCCAAAGAAAAAAAATATTATTTCAATTATACTTCCAATTCTTACAATTGCATACGGGATTGAAACGATAACATGTCACTTTGGCAGTTTTGCCGTCGTTGTTTCAATATCACATGGAATTGTAAGAATTGAAATAAGAATTTTGTTCTTTTGCAGCCCGCAAGCAAATTTTTCTTTCAGTGTACGAAGTATGAAACTAGTTTGTGAAAGGATATTAGGTATCAAGTATTAAATCGGTATAGCACGGAACATTCAAGTACTAAGTATTAAGCTAGTATTAAATATTAAGCTAGTATACGAATGAATATTCGAGTATGAACTATGAAGAGAGTATTCGAAGGGAAACTCGCGTATCAAGTATTAAGCGAGTTTAGATCCGATAGTTTCTGTTCCTTTGCGAGTAGTAATGCATTGCAAATAATGTTTTTCGAACGGGATTTTAATAGAACATTTTTTATCATCAAGATTACCCTATCTAATTGTTAATATTTTTATCTCATTGCAAATTATCCAAAATTCGCACGGAATCGCACTTTTGTCTGGGAATATATATGTAAAGAATCCTTACAGGGTTAAACATTGTCCGGGAGTAAAGAAAAAAAAATTCCTCAGTAATTTTGTTTAGGCTGTAAACTAACTACCTGTAATGTTCGTTATTCTACAGGCCACAGGCAGTGAAACAAACGCGATCGGCCGTGATTTAGAATCATTCATGAATACCTTCATATTTCACCTTTTTTTAAAAACGTTTTCAAATTTTTTTCACAAAAAAAAGTTTCCTCGTAAAGGTGAAATAGTACTCCGGATTTTACGTTCTTTGTAGCGACATTTATGACAGTCATGCATGGGATCAATTCAAAGACTGTCGCGGCTGCAGAAAAGCTGCAATGCAGTTGTTCAAAACTGTGTGCAAAAAAAAATTATAAGCATAGTAAAGTGTAAAAAAAAAAGATTTACGGAATCCGATACTTTATACTTAGTACTGAACGATTAAACTATTTTAATACTTAATACTTAGGAAAGGCGAGATGGCGTCGCGCCGACAGGTTGGGCTTTTGAACGCTCCGGTATTTTCTCTTTGGCGTGTCTGGTGATAGAATCTCATTGAGAAAACGTGCTAGTTGAGAGGAACGAGCTGTGTTGTAGTTGAGGAAGAGTTGGTGCGAAGCGGAAGAGAATGTCTGTCGAAATCTCGGCGATTGTTTGGTGCAGAGTTCGAGAGGGAGTTAGCCGAAGAGGCGGGAGAATACGGTTTTGGCCAAGGAAAATTGTGATCAAACGCATATGCAAGTGTGAAAAGAAAACGCTAGGAAATCAACACACTCGCATATGCGTTTGATTCAATCGCGATATGGCGGATTCGTATATCGCACAGCACGATCATGGACAGGCCGCCCGTTATTTTCAAGAGTCGTTTGTGCTATTTCGAAGCTACGTCTGATAATCAGCTATTGAAACGAGTTGTCTAATATCATCGATTTGATGCGTCGTTTAAATGTAGGTAGGTGTACCTAGCGTGCACCTGTACACCAAGTGAGCCGTAAATGCGTTGAAACAACACACACAACGTGTATTAAAATAAGAGCGTTCTGTAGCAAAACACTAAGAAGTGTGTTGTACAGGGAATGTAGGAAAGATGCAGTGCAAGCGTGTTGTTTCAACACACAAGCCGACCAACACGTATTTTATTAATGCACTTGGTTGGCGCAACATATGTACATGTGTGTTGTGAGTTGTTTCAATACACTTGACAGCACGCTTCTTTTTAGAAGGTGCAAGAGATTTATGCCATTGAATGTGAAGAAAAGGTGAAACGTAAGTCGGTCAGCGCGGAGCGAGTGAAGAGGTCGGAAGTCGGCGGTGAGTTCTGCCGAGGAAAAGATGTCTCGAATAAAGGAGGGCGAGTGAGTGGTGACGAGGTTGGTTGCAATAGCTCGGATGAGGAGGGGTTTATGTGTAGAAGCTTGCTCGTTAAATCGGCAGCGACGGATCACCCAAAAGTTCCAAATAATAGAAGTGTGTTGGTAGTCGTAAAAAGAGATGTTGGGGTTACAAACTGACGATGCGAACAGAGAGGGGCATTCGGAGATGTTTGGGGAGATAATGAGTGTAGTGGACAAAGCTGAGTGGCGGCTGATGGAATTCTGGAAAAGGAGGCGGGATAAATAAGGAGCGAAATAAATCCGTTGCCTCGTCGCTTTGAGGACTGAAGAGCTCATGGCGGAAGTGGAACTGTGACGGTTGAGAAGCCCCGACGGGAGCTGAGGAACACGTCGATATGGATCGAGGACGATTACACCCCAAGGGAAAGAAACGATGAAAACAGGTTGAAGAAGGACGCGGAGAACAAGAAGAGTGAAGAGAAAATTGTTAGTGTGGGATACACGAAACGGTGAATGACTGATGCATTGAGAGAAGGATCTAGTAAATATGACTGTGTGGCTTGAAAGATATTACCATAGCACATTGTAGTAGGGAACTGGGGTGCTACCTATGGTAGGAAATACCGAATTTATAAGAATTTTTCTTAGATATTGTGGTAAAAATTCTTGGAAAATCTGACACTCGTCGCCATACGTGGCGTTCTAGTACCCTACTATGTGCTATGGTAATTTTTCTTATATGATCGGTACTTTTCACTAGATCCTTCTCTCAGTGTGTATGGTGGCATTGCGTAAGGTGAACGTATGAATGGCCGGACATTTAAGGCGATATCTATTTTCAAACCCAACTTTCCAAATCGACAGTAACCAATCTCAAGGTTAGAGATTCTAGTTTTCAAAACACATCCATTAAATAGTAGTAGTTGTCACTTTATTTTCTTCTGGTTCTTACAACCTATTACAAAATTGCTGTAATAATGATAGCCTTATAGTAATGACGTGGATAATAATGAGGTGGATAATGATGACGTGGATTGTTACTCGGATAGGGCGAACGCGCGATCCCCTTACAAGATGCGAAAATGTAACGAAATAACTTTTCACGACATATATCTCTGCGAATTCAAGGCTTGTGGGGAAGTTTGCTAAATACTGTCTTCTATGCGAATCATACAATGGATAATTTACAACGACGTGTTCTAAAGATTCATTTTCGCCCAAGTTACAAGCACGGCGATTCGCTATCAAACTTGTAGACGAAGTTCTTTATTTTGAACGTGCATGCAAATTTCCCTGTTAGTCTGCATTGTTCCATGACTCTTATTTGCGCAATTGGCACATTCATCTGCAGACAGGCCTCACATTCCAGTGTATTTAGTTGCTTGATTCCTTTATATATGGTACTGTAGGAGGACACCAAAGCTTTTACCGCGTTACATATCCATTAACTACTTTTGTAATATCTTGAAAAATATTAATTCTGGATAGCACTGGGAAATGTAAATGTACCAGTGGGCTGGACAGCTATTCATGGGTGTCCCCATTTTCGGACAGAACATGTTCCAACTTCACCTTAAGGAGGGCGTCTCGCTGCGCGCTGACTTCGCATAAGTTGCAAGTACTTTTTGATGGTGTAAAAATCTGAAAAAATCATGTATACTAAAGGTACTGAGAAGATTAATTTTGCATAATAATAATTGCAAAATGTTATTTTTTAAGTAATCGTTGTTTTTTAATTTTTTTTATAGAACAAAAAACCACCTCTTTGGGACAACAAGAATTTTGTTACCATAACTGATTTACCTGGTTAACATTGGGACAACAAAATATTTTTGTTGCCACAACAATAAATTATTAACGATCTACATTTTGTTAGAGAAGCAGAACTATTTTTCTCCGTGTAAAACGTCATATTATAAAACTAATGTGACGCCTATTGTGAGCGCATTCCATTGGATACAAACCTTAGATAGCGGTCGTTCATTTTACTGAGCTAACGTTGTCAGGGTGGAAAGAACAGCACATTGGCGGTTGTAAATTAATCTGGGATCTCATGCACTCTATAGATCTCTATCAATCAATGTCACTGTAAAATGAGGCTTTCCCTCTGAACAACTAAAATCGTCGAAAATATAGTTTGTCTAGTGTGACTTTTTCCAATACAGATGATACGTAGGTTGAAACGTCGAATAACATGTTCAATAAATTCGAGCATGCTTTATTATTGCTTTAATAAATTATGCTTTATTGAAGTCTTATTAATTGATATTCATTCATTTCGGACCCTCCGTACACCCATAAAATATGAGACGAGTAATTACATTGGCCCACTTGGCTTGTGTAAGCGAAAACAAATTCGGTTGTAAACATAATGAGTAATCGATTGGAACATCCCAATTGAGCCGTACCGAAAAAATTAGGGTAATACGTACCATAAAATATATTTTTTAATTTGTTATGTTAATGTATAAGTACTCAATATTTTGTACAAAATACCGTACAAGTGTTTAAAATTATTGTCTGTTCAAAAACTATGAGATTGTTTATCGAAACTATCTTAAAATTGTTTATCTGTTCAAAAAACTATAAGTTTGTTTATCGAAACAATATTTTAAAAAATCACAAATGTATTAAATCACATGAACCAAGTTGTGGTAACCAGATTTATACAGATATGTAAATTCGTCTGAAGTTACAGATCTGTATAAGCGTCATATTGCTTATAGTCTTTGTCATTCCGGTTAAGCAATGAATTATTTTCTTCGCGTTACATACATTTTCTTTGAACGTATTCACTCGAGCCATTCAGTTGATTGACACGAAATTGGTTTCAGTCAATAAAATTTGTTTCTCTGTGTAGGAAATTCTCCTTCCCGATAATTGTCGTTACATTATGAATAAAGAAAAGTGCACGTGCACATGACATTTTGTTCCAGAGCGTCTGTAATTGGCTTTCATGAAAACAGAGGTAAAAATTAAAAGTCTTTTTTGTAATTACTGGTGCGCCTCGTGAATGGCGAAAGGGAACGGATGCGGCTATCGATGGGCTATTAGTACGCACAGCTCGCGGAACCACCGAGCATTTGTAAACCAGCCGGCATGCATTGCAATGACAATGGCAGTGGCCTCGGTATTAATTGCGATTCCCCAGTCGCATAAAAACAATCGGCGACTAATGAATGCTTTCGAAGTTTGCCGTTCGACTACACACATAATTGACCGCCTGTCAAAGCTGGTATATTTTTATTGTTATCAATCGAACCTTCATGAGTGGACGCTAATCGGCCTCGGATGCCGAAAGTTACAATTTTGCGTAACTTAAAAGTCTATCGCTTTTTCTGAGCGGTCGCTATGGTATTTGTTTAATTTATCCGCCGTATAAGGTAAAGGACCTAGTTTCTGACACGGACCCAGTTTGTGACAGGCTCCCCCCACCTTTTGATATGCAGCCAATGGGGGGCGCGTTCCGGGGCTCGGAAACTGGGGCTCTTGGTCCTCCTTTTTATCCCTATGATTTTTCACGCTTAAGGAGGGAGTCTCGCTGCGCACTGACTTCGCATAAGTTCGACAACAATAAGAGAAAATTGCAAGTACTTCTTGATGATGTGAAAATCTGAAAAAAATCATGTATACTAAAGGTACCGAGAAGATTAATTTTGCATAATAATAATTGCAAAATGTTATTAACAAATTAACCGGTGCGGTGGTCTAGTGGTTAGCGTGCTCGCCTCTAAGACCTAAGCATCGGGAGGTCGACGGTTCGATTCCCGGCTTTGTATGTTTCCACGA
>JAPYZC010010211.1:0-13435 GCA_030522665.1 Ichneumoninae sp. A BG-2022a
CACTAATATTTAGTATTGTGTTGCCTAGCTGACGCGATCCGAACAGCCGAAAAATCACTTCTGCACTCGCGAATCACATTTGGTTTCGGCGAATTGGTAGTTTTGAAAACTCAGCTATGAGGTGATTGCACAGCCATAAGGTGATGTCTATAATGTTGCTCACTTCATATCCGATGCGCCCGATCATGCGCAGCGTTGCGTAGCCGCTTGTTACAATTCACCCGTGTTACTTTTATCCCCGGTCTCCCCTACACATACGCGTACATGCATATATTTTGGTAAATATGCCACAGCACGATTGTTGATGCGTTTATATGCAAGGCTTATATCCGGATGATCTCGAAAGTCGTAATATACACGTTCAATAATTGGCAATGGAATGCGTGGCTCGAATGTTTAACGACGTTTCGATGCGTGTGATAAAGTATAGACCGTTAAGCGGAAAGAGGGGAGCAGGTATTAGCGAAGAAAGCTAACCAAAAGCACACATCGGTATCTAGATTATAGACACGAAGCGAGCCAAGCAGCAACTCTCCGGTTTACTCGATGATGAAACTCGCACGCGCGCACTGTTGCTGCGTTTCCGTTGCTGCAGCGAGAGAACGCGAGGATAGAGAGAGAGGGAGGGAGAGAGAGAGAGAGAGAGAGAGAGTGTTTCACTGCTATCTCTCACTACTCAATTTGAGCCTCATCCGCCATAAGCGGATCGACCGAGCTGGCCTTTTAATGTCGGCAGGATAGTCTCTCTCTGCGATCCCCGCAGAAGCCTATAACAAACATTATCCGCCATAATGCCCCCGTGTAAACACACCTACCCACCACGTGCTGCATCCTCCATACATATATTTATTCTGTATACTTCAACTATTTCTCACTGTTGCATTTCACACCCTGTACCACACTTTTTCTACCTCTTCGTTTTTATCATCCCAAACTCTTTAACGGTTCGCCAGCTGTGCCATGGGCGCACACATCCGAAAGCTAATAAGTTATGTTTATTTGGCCGAGCGTTTAGCGCCCCGGTGTATATAGACCCTGCAGGGCGGAAGTTAGTTGGGAATCTTGTGTGGGATAAGCCGAGGACTTTTTAGCACGCGACAGGCGTTATATACTTTGGGCTCGTGGAATTTAATTGATCTAATGTTAGACGAGGAGCGATGAAAGAACTACAAAAAAAATTATGTTTCTTTTAAGTATCTACGGAGAGAAAGAGCAACGGCTTTACACTGTACAAAAAAATTGTAAATTTAATGTACTGGAAACTTGAAATTTGCTAACATTACTCATAGTCAAACATTAGTGCACTTTGATTGTAAAATAAAAATACCACATATTAAAATTACAAATCTTTTGCTTGAAATTTACAAAAATGTTAATGAAAAATACCAATTTCAAATACGGTTTCTGTAGAAAAGCTCCCAATACTGTTCATTAATTTTCAAACAAAACTTTTTTACCGTGTAGAGATAGGGAGCAATTTTGATGTGAATTTTTATAGTAAATATTGAGGTAGGCGTAAAGTGACAAAATGGATATAGCTCCGAAACGTGGAGTAAAAAAGTTAATACAGACAAAGTAGGGTATTTAGCCAAGTTACAGAATTAGTTTTATTACTCCTTGAAGGACGATTTAGATGACATAAAGTCAATTATTATGACACATAAAAAAAAAAAATTAATTGCTATTTTTCGTCCAAGAGCAAATCAGTATCCTTTAATGTTTCTTTGAATTTTACAAGACGCATGCTTTTTAAATAGAATACATGTATGATTGATGTAACAAACATTTCGTTGTTTCGAAGAAAATTTAAACGCGATTGAATGTTCGATGAAGGAATTTTTTTTTTTTTGCCGGCCTCCTGAGGATTGTCGCTCAACGCTTCGGCCATTCATACGAGCCTCCCCACCGTTCTCGCTTGTGCCCCGGGGCGCCACTCCGACGGCCCACGAGAAATCCCCACCCCCGTTTTTGGGAAGGGATCCGGCGGGTCCGCCGACTCGTAGGGCCCCCCGAAAAACTATTTAGGTATCCTACGTCGGAGGTGTAGGTCACAGTTTCATCGAGTCCATCAACTTGTGCGCGCAAGGTCTTTTCTCCCGATCGTGCGTGACTCTCGCGGTGCCGGTCACGCGTTCGAACCTCCAAAGAATCGAATTTATCTGCGGACCCTAATTTCTTCCGTACATGTGCTCGCTCGGTATCGCCGCTTTGTATTTTTCCAGTACAATTTTTATCTTTGCAATGTGTTGTCAGTACTCGCTAATAATCGGCGGTAAAACACGGAACGAGTAATGGGACTTTTTACAGTTCGTCGCAGTGAACCCCACGTGCTTATTTAGTGTGCAATTGAATAACATATTATCGTTGTATCGAAACATTCGACGACGTTTATCGTGGACATAGTTCGCGTGGGAGATAGTTTCAAAAAAAAGTGCATGACGAATTATCCTGGATATTACGATAATTCCTCGATTAAATCGGTGAGTTTAGAAATTCTTTTTATTTTCTCAGAAACGCACGCGTTTTTACTCTGTTAAAAAATTTTGTTTGAAAATCACTGAACAGTATTGGAAGCTTTTTTACATAAACTGTTTCTGAAATTTCAATCACATGCGCGTTGCAATTTTACAGTAAAATTAGGATTGTTCATAAAAATGTTTGTAAATTTCAAGCAAAAGATTTGTGATTTTAATATCTGGTACTTTTATTTTACAAGCAAAGTACATTAATGTTCAATTAATGTAAGGAATGTTAGTAAATTCCAAGTTCCAGTACATTAAATTTACAACTTATTTTTACAGTGTATTTATTCAAAAATGCGTGCGCATGTGCGTGTGTTCTTTGGGCGTGCAGCATCCCCATTGTCATGCACGGATAGCGGTTCGTGTCTACCGGCCTGTGTATAGCTCGCCCACTGGACCCGCTGTAGCCCTCGGTAGTATACGGAAAAAATAATGCTAATTGTGTATCATTGTCACGGGCACGTCCACGACGAACGGCCCGGCTACCGACAGACCACGTTTTTATTCGTTTCGCTGCGACGCCGAGAGAACAATACTCTCCCATACAGAGAGAAATCCCATTTGGTTCGTTGGTGAATGAGGAAACACGTGCAAATGATATGCCAGTAAACGATTGACCGTGTGTATTGACTTTGTCACGATTGAATTATTCGATGCTGATTTTCCTATGCAGTTTACAAATTTTTTTCTTCATACGTCCACAAAAATTGTGGACGATTGTGGACACGAAATGTCCTCATCCGTTAAGTCTGCATAAGGAAGTCTACCCTGGACCGGTGATAGTTTCTTATTATTCCGACTAATCTTTTAAAAAAGACCTATATTTCATGATAATAGTTGCAATACTTTGACCTACAGTTCACTTACAAATGTTTTCAAATTTCATATCGGAAATTTGCCAACAAATGCGTAATTGTAATTACAAAATGACTGATAGAAGATTGACGAGCCATTGTTTCTTATTACTCCGAATAATCTTTTAAAAAAGACCTATATTTCATGATAATAGTTGCAATAATTTGACCTACAGTTCATTTATGAATGTTTCCAAATTTCATATCGGAAATTTGACAACAAATGCGTAATTCTAATGACGAAATGACTTATAGAAGATTGACGAGCCATTGTCGCACTCTAGGAAACGAAAGTTTCTCTCGAACAAAAAATGTTGGAGGTTAATTGAGAAGAAAATAATGATAGACCTTATTTGCCACAGGTGGAGGAATACGAGGATTATTACGTCGACACGAGGGCGTACAGGCTGAAGGAGTCATCGTCGTCGCCGCCGTCGTCGTTGTCACTAGCAGCAACGTCGTCGACGCCGGCCTTGTCAGCGCTCGAATCTCGAACGGTTCTTATTAACAACAACAATAACAACAACAGCAATAGCAGCAACAACAACGTTGCCGTCGGGAACAGCCCGAGGGATCATCACCATCAGCAGCAGCAGCAGCATCAGGAGCATCAGCGTCAGCTCCATCAACGGCAGCAACAGGAGCAGCAGCAGTGGTGGTACGAGGGTGGTTACGGTGGTGTCAACGAGAGTGAACGGGATAAGGGTGCAGCGGTGGCGGGTGAGCTGGCTTGCCTCGCGGGCTATATGGCGGGGTATCTGAAGGCGGCGGGCGCAACGTGCGCTCCGACCGGAAGTCCCCAGTACCATTCCCATAGTCATCCAGCTATGGGGGTCGGAACTCATCCTCATTCGCACTCTCACCCTCATCCGGGCAGTCACCATCCGGGGCTACCGTCGCCTTTTGCACTTGCGACTCACGGACATCCGCATCCCCACCCCCTCGATCACGGACTCGCCGGATTTCCACAAGGTACGTCCAACCGTTTCCTATTTCTCCCGCCTTACGTAGAGAAGATGAGCAGGGGAGACCGGGGCAAAATGGTACAGCGGGGCAAAACGGGACGGTGAGGGCAAAACTCAATTTTCCACACTGAGAAAAAAATCGATTGAGTCAACAAAATGAGTGCTTACGGGTGACGAAACAAATTTTTGGTTGATAGAACGAAATAATTGCTGTATTAAGTAAAGAAAAATTTGAATCGACGGCTTGTTAGTTCGATCAACGTGGTATTTCTTGTAAGCGCACATTTTGTTGACTCAAATGATTTTTTTTATGTGTGCACTAATTCTTGGGTGCTCCATTTTGTCCCAACGATACATCCGGATTTTGAAACCCGTTTTGCCCCACCTACCATCATCGTCACCATCCAAAAGTGATTGGAGAATTGCGTTTTGTCTCATTATCCCGTTTTGCCCCGGTGCACCATTTTGCCCCGCTCTCCCCTAAGGCGGAAGATGAGTAATGTTTTCGCGCGATGAATTAAAGAACAAAAAACGAACTATTCTTCCCCGTCTGGTACCGCACAGTAGCGGCGCTCGGTAAGTTGGCCGACATTCGGCGGTTCCATCGATCCTCGCACAAATCGATGAATCGATCGAAGCCTTATCCGTGCCAAGTACGCCCGGGGCTTCGCGCTTCTCCCTCGTCTGCACGCGCCCATTCGCTATGTAGGCATTTCTATGCAACGGGACACGCACGAAAAAGAATCACGTTACAAAAATAACGAGGAACAAACAAACAAACAAAAAATCCAAAAAAATTATTATCGCTCTATTCGACTATCTGAGGACCTCGACACCGCAGCAAAAAAAAAAAAAAAGAAAAAACTCAACGGGGTGTAAATACAACGAGGGCTCGCTAATCGACCGCGTCTCTTATTTTCCTCCTCGACGCGTGTAACAACGCTCGAGCGCCTTCGTCTTATTATATAATACTTTGGTCGTCGAGTTTTTCCGCTCGCATTCCCCCGTTTTCTTTCTCCTCCGCCTCCGGTTCGGTATATTCCCGGGATTGAAAAGTGGATGGTTACTCGCGTCCTCGTGAGTATTCTCTCGTATCCTATCTACCGTACATTATACTTATACTGCGAATTCTGGTGTATAGCACACTTTGGTGAAAGAGCCTCGGCGAGGCGGGGAATAACGGAGGTGAAACCGATGGAAAGGAGAGGCAAGAAGAGGGTCGCTTTTGGCGAGGGCGGCGTGGAGGCGACGCGAGGGAATGAATTCTCGCGAGAGGGGCTACTTCCTCGCCGCGCTTCTCTGCCTCGTATATAGCTAGCTCGCCATGGCTGATGGCTCGGCGAGACGAAGGAATAAGAGAGAAAGAGACGGAAAGGCGCAGAGAGGGAGAGAGAGAAATCGGGCGGTTGGGGGGAGAAATGAAGAGGAGAGTGCCACGATAGTAAGCCGCTTATCAGGGTGGCAGCAGGCCGTCCAGGACCAACCAACGTTGAATCGCGGATAGCGCGTCGAGAGTTTCCATGGAAACACGGATCCGGTACCGCGCGTTTCCTTCCATCTCGCTTTAACTCACTCTATCTCTCTCGTGGTCTCTCTCTCTCTCTCTCTCTCTCTCTCTCTCTCTTTCTGCGTACGTACTCGACGCATTATGTACCTCCACATCTATAGCGATACACATACGCACACACATGCATATATGTACATAAGAGCTTCTTGCCAGTAGATACAGTGTAGGATGGCCTGTTTTCGTGCCGCCATTGAGAGCGTACAAGGACATGGCCACCTTATCGAGTTTCGTTGTCGGGAGCGATAATAGAAAATATTTCCCATAAAGTGACGATACACTTACGCGAAAAGAACCGAACTATGTTTCGCACGTGCGATCGTAGATCCTTTCAGTGTCATTCGTAGTCGTGACGAGTCTCCCGTTCGATCCTCCAGTGCGAAGCCAAATTGTGGGGAGCGGAATTTGTTTATTTTATTTCGGAGTCGCCGCGCATAAGTTAGAAGTAACACTCGCGAACCCCCGGGGCGATATTCACCCCATGTTAATGTTGCGACGGCGAAGAGCTTGCGGAAGCCGGCACACGGCTTCGAGTAGTCGAGTGTTGGCACCGCGAGGGCGATTTTCGTAGATTCGTAGACACCGAGTACAACGGTTGCCCATCGCGTGAGAAAACTTGCACTTGCGGCATGTAGAGTTTCCACGGGGTAGAGTCGGATATATATCGTCGGAGGCTGCGCTTACGGAGCGATTCACACTATACTCAAACGCGTGTTAAATGTTAAAAATTGTTTGCCTTTTTTTTTGCGCCATTTCGATGTGTCACGGATCATTCTATGAACTTAGACATTTTTGGACAAACTAGAGATTCGTTAAATTATCGCCAGGAACCGTGCACGTTATAAAAATCAACGGGAAACTCTGGATTATTTTGGAGGCAGTGAACTCTTTAATATTCTAGGTAATCAATTGGTTTTAATGTTTTCCGAAGTATTCCGAAATAGAAAGTTTCTATAAACGATTTTAACGACTTTTCACTCATTTTACTAGGGTGCACAACTCGAGCGTGCTCGATAGATTCGAAAAAGAATAAACAAGCACCGCAACGATTGACCCTCTATGTAGAATAATTTTTTTTATTCTTTTTTCGTCCGAATACCCCAATGAACAGAGTGAAAAGTAATACAATTGTTTTATTTTTCGGACGGTTGGAGCAGCATAATAAACCTGTCGCAACGATAGAATTCCAATCAGTCAATTACCCGTCGAGAGTCGAGGGTGCCGCGTGGCTGCGCACGTGCGAGCGGAGTGAGAGAAAACCGACGCGACAGAGCGATAAATTTTTGTCCGGAACGCGGTTGTTGTTGTAGGAAGCATCGAGAGTGACCACACATCCATCCTTCGGAAGATACTCTAAATGCGCGCGACTAACGCGTGCCACAATTGCAGCACGCTTATCGAGTCGGTGGATTTGTTCTCTGGTCGCTGACTATGCTGTCGTAGATACGTATAGCATCGAGGCGAACTCCGAGTGAAATGTCTATAGCGCAGGGCCTCTATTTAGCTCGCGAGTTCTCCCAACGACAAATTTATCAGTCAACTTACGGTCCTATAATATATTTCTTTAAATTATAAACGGATCGTTATGTACCAGAACAGTCGTTTGTACACTGAAAAAAAGTCATTGATTCAAGAACAGTGACACTTGCGGGCTGCCAGGGTTGTTATTTCAAATTTATTTTGCTCGTCACAACGACGCATGATTATGAAACTATTACATATCTTCTCATAAATTTGATAGACATTGGTTCACTTTAATATATAATTGTTAGAATTAATATAATACGCCCAGCAAAAAAAATGATTTGACGGCCGCCGTTTATTAAGATTAAGTAAAATATTTATTTGATTTAAATAAACATTTATGATCAAAAGCTCAATTTCAACCATCATCTACAACAATGCAAGATCAAGACATCACAAAGAGCCTCACACTTCAGAAGAATCACTTTCACCCACCGCGATATACACATAAAACACTTAACAAAAATGTACAAATCGATATGTAGACCAATACTGGAATATGGCCATCCTATTAAAGAAGCAGCAATTAAAATAGTAAAAACCGGCAGAAACATGCGCAGTCAGGCGCCTTACACGTATCCGTCACCCTGAAAACCCGCTATACAACCCGCGAAATGCTCTTCTATACGAAGCTACATTCATTACGCCCATAGAAATAAGAATTAAAGAACTTACAAAAAGATTCGCTACGATGCAACTGGATAACATAAAACCGCTATGTATACAATCCGCTCAAAACATAATACGTAAAGTTAAACACCCATCACATACAATATATCAGAAGCCCGAAATAATGAACAACGAAGAAGTCAACTGAAAAAACGTTTGTCAACTACACACTCGCTGAATGTTAAAAAAAAAAAACAAATATCTTGAATTATATAAACCCGTGGCTAAAGGACTTAGGTCGATAGCCAATTGGCAATATATTTATTTTTTATAAATATTTATTTAATTTAAGTAACTATCTACTTTATTTAAATAAATATTTTGCTTAATCTTAATAAACGGTGACCGTCAAAAAACATTTTTTCTGGGTGTAATTACACTGGCTACATATGTGAATGGCAGCCCGCAAGCGTCACTGTCCTTGAATCGATGATATTTTTTTTTTTCAGTGTACCAGTGTAGAGAATGTGGAAATATGTCCCGCGTCTTCCGGTACACGACGTCGGTGCCGACGGTAGTGGAGGCGAGGCTGTGTTCGTGTCTTCGTAACACGAAACTCATCCGATTATAAATACTTTTTACCGTATAATAATGCGTATAATATGGAATACAGTTTAGTCGAGTATGCTGTATCTTTCCCGGATGCGCGCGTTTGTATTCGGTTACTCCTTCAGGGCCATACAATAAGAAGCGTCTCTCGTTCCAGCGACGCAGCCGAAGGCCACCCGCGTTTACAATTTGTATACACTATATCTCTCGTCCGATTAATTTTCACTCGCTGCTGTTCCAACTTTTATTGTCACTCGATGCGGTCGACACGAGGCGACGCGTGCACGCCTCGCACGCCTCTCACATCCCCATTATCCCCCTTCGATAATTCAGAATACAAACCCGACGCTCAATTCCTGCGGGCATTTATTAGGTATTCCTCTCGTCGATTCGACTCTTATTATAGTAGTTTGAGCGCGTGCTCGGATCAATCGTCACCTAGGAAGATTAACATCTTTTTAGTTTTGATCGACGATTTTATTTTTTTTTTCTTCACAATTTCGCGTCTACCTCTTTTACTCGAAGTTATCCCACTACTATTTTCTATACTGTTAAGGCAAAGTAGAGGCCAAATGTTTTCGTAGCTGATGGCCTTTTAGAAGAGAAATGTAGATACCGTCCGGGGTTGGCTGGCTGGCTTGCTCGCCCTAGCCATTCGCCGTTCGCCATTCGCCATTCGCCAGTCGCCAGTCGCCAGTTCGCCAGTCGCCACAGTCTTGTCCCATGAGCTACGAAACCCCTCATCTCACTTGGGTTAGCTGTCGTCGCACGTGCCTTCATCCCACGGCCCCTCGTAGTAATCCAACACAGTAGCAGTCGGTATAGTTGTCGTTCGGTCCCGCCTTTCGCATCGTCCTTCCACGTTTTACCTTTTAATTAATTTTCGATTTTCTCCCCTCTCACTCTCCACCATCCATTTCGAGGGTTTTCCTCGATCTCGTAGAAAAGCCTCTCTCACAGGCGCCACTGGTTACCCTTGGCGCATCTCGTATTCTATGAATATTTAACCAGAAGAGACGAAAAGGTGCCCCCGTCTCTTACTTGTTCGTCTTATTCGACATCTTTCTCACTCCTCGCGGATTGGGACCATTGTCTTTGTCAAATGGCCCTTTCCCCGGTTTCCGAGACAAGAATACGTACTTGCGTAGCTTTGACGATGATGTACACCGATAAAGTAAACGTCAATGAAATTCATTTAAAATTATCAGTCTATCGACATTGACGTTGAAAATACGGCGTAGTTAATACTATAATATCGTAAACGATTAACTTTGTCAAATGGCCTCTTTCTCCGGTCTCCGAGGCAAGTACACGTACTTGCGTAGCTTTGACGATGATTTATACCGATAAAGTAAACGTCAATGAAATTCATTTAAAATTATCAGTCTATCGACATTGACGTTGAAAATACGGCATAGTTAATACTATAATATCGTAAACGATTAACTTTGTTAAATGGCCTCTTTCTCCGGTCTCCGAGGCAAGTGTACGTACTTGTGTAGATTTGATGATGATTTATACCGATAAAGTAAACGTCAATGAAATTCATTTAAAATTATCAGTCTATCGACATTGACGTTGAAAATATGGCATAGTCAATACTATAATATCGTAAACGATTAACTTTGTCAAATGGCCTCCTTCTCCAGTCTCCGAGGCAAGTATATGTACTTGCGTAGCTTTGACGATGATTTACACCGATAAAGTAAACGTCAATGAAATTCATTTAAAATTATCAGTCTATCGACGTTGACGTTGAAAATACGGCATAGTCAATACTATAATATCGTAAACGATTAAATTTGTCATTGGCCTCCTTCTCCAGTCTCTGAGGCAAGTGTACGTACTTGTGTAGATTTGATGATGATTTACACCGATAAAGTAAACGTCAATGAAATTCATTTAAAATTATCAGTCTACCGACATTGACGTTAAAAATACGACATAGTCAATACTATAATATCGTAAACGATTAACTTTGTCAAATGGCCTCCTTCTCCAGTCTCCGAGGCAAGTACGGCAAGTAATTATCAGTCTACCGACATTGACGTTGAAAATACGGCATAGTCAATACTATAATATAGTAAACGATTAAAACCGATGGCTCGAGTTTCGCCGACCCCCGCGCTGGATAAAGAAGAATCCAATAAACGGAAAACGAATTTGCTATTAGGACTGGGGGTCGTGTCTGATCTCGTTGCGGGCCAATGAGCCAGACACGGGAGAGTATCATCATCCCTCGGTGGTAGCTGGCGTTCGATTCTCTCGTACTCGGCTTTGCCGTATCAAGCTCTCGACGATAATAAATCGAATCATACTCCTGGCAGCCAGCGGGTGTTTGCCGAGGCATTAGGGTTGCGCGTGTGATCCGCGCCCCTCAAGTCGACGACGACCTCGCCTCTCTCGTCACTACATAATAGTTAAACAGCCAGTGGCACGCTACCGAATTCCTTCGAGGTCTCGTCCCTCCTCCCTTCGTCCGTTGCCTCCACCCCATTATTTCCGGGATTTATCACGCCTCGGTAAAGACTTTGGCGAGACTATTTCGATTACATACGAAATTTAGAGAGGAGATTTATTAATTATATTCATATCCGTATAATGGTGTGTCCATGATGATTAAATATTAAAACTATGGGAAAATATTGACATTTGTCCTTATAAGTGTCTTGTATTAATTATCTTCATATCCGTATAATGTGTCTATGATGATTATTAGATATTAAAAGTATGGGAAAATATTGGCATTTGTTCTTATAAGTGAGATTTATTAATTATCTTCATATCCGTATAATGGTGTGTCCATGATTAGATATTAAAAGTATGGGAAAATATTGGCATTTGTCCTTATACATGAGATTTATTAATTATCTTCATATCTGTATAATGTTGTGTCCATGATGATTATTGGACATTAAAAGTATGGGAAACTATCGGCATTTGTCCTTATACAAGTATCCAAATTCCTATTACTTTTACCAGATTTTTAAGTCGGGGACATAACGGACATTGTCTTGTTCGTTAACAAACTCGAGCGTCGATGACTGGCCGCATCGGTTTTCTTCATTCGGGACGCCCACTCGCCGATCAGGAGCGAAAAATACGAGTGGAGAGAAGAAAGAAAAAATGAAAATGATCCATGACAGGCAGCAGTAGCGATACGAATCATAGATGATAGAGGGGGCAATCGTTGCCCCGGTGGTCGCCGCGCCCACTGCCATCTCCTATCTCTGTCCATCAGCTTTGGACGTAACCGAGAGAAAGAGAAAGAGAGAGAGTACGTAAAGAATTTGTGTACTCCTTCTCTTTGATCCTTTACCTCGAGGGCGGTCTCCGCGAGAGTAGATATCTCCCGATATCTCGAACGGGAGATCTACCTTGATGCCTGCGTGTCTCTGCGTCAGAGACGCGCAGGCATGCGAGATGATTCCGCTCTACTGTGTTGTCTCGTACACACAGGAAGCGTAACCACCTCGCGAGCCCACTCGACCAGTTCGTTAGCGAGATGTATCATTGTCGCTCCTCGATTCTTGGTTAAACCGAGGGAGTCGCACACCTCGGTACGATCTATCGGCCAAATACTTATCTATTCGACAATGTTGCCAAGTAATATTTTTATTGCGTAATATAAATATTACTTGGCTATAATTTATATTACCAAGTAATATAAATAATTTATCGATCCATTGGACGCAATAAAATCGACGCTGATCCAAATAATTTATTCTCTTTTTTTTAATTCTTTGTCTCGTTCGCCGATCTCACCAATAATTCGTTTTTCTCAAGACGATAAATTCTTCTGAAGTCAAAGTTCTTGGCCTGAATTATCAAAAGTTCACGGTGAAAAAGATATATTGTAACTTGCCCTTCTTTATGTCGTGTATTGACAATTTTCCTTTCTTTGTCGATTTTCAATTTTCTGAATTAAACCATCCAAAGAATATTGTGGACATTATTTGTCGCTTCTTTGTAATTTTGTCGCGCGCGAGCGAATTGGAAGGCTGAGGGAACACGGAGACTCGCGGAGGAAAGAAGTCAGGAGCGCGTTGCGGCTGCAGGACAACATGGCCGCGGCTCTAGAGGGAGGGAGGGAAACCGGCGGAAGCATCGATCGACCTGTGAGCATTGCCATTGCGCGATTCTTGTAACCGAAACTCGCGGTTTTTCGACAAATTCGTGGCTCCTCTTTGTCCTTTCCTCAATCAGCAAAACTTCGTAGCTCTTATTCTCTTTGCACACGAGCGATATCGTGGCTACTGTGCGATCCGAGAAAACCTTTTCGCTATCATCCACTCGTATCGTAGGCAAGTTGGAGCGCTAAAACTATGGACTAAAAGTAAAATTGGTCTTAATCTATTGGCGTCTCGCGACTTTCGTCACAGGCCCGAACCTCGTCGAATAAGGAATAGCGACAACACACACGCACGCGCACGCATACGCACATTAATTGTACACTAAAAAAAAAATTTGCTTTCGGGCTGCCGAAGAAAAAAATGTTTGTTTCAATTCTTGCAATTCCATATGATATTGAAACAACGACAGCAAGACTGTCAAGGTAACATGTTATTGTTTCAATCCGATATGAAATTGTACAAATTCAGAGTAGAATTGAAACAACGCTTTTACTTCATTGGCAGCCCGCAAGCAAATTGTACTTGATTCAATGATATTTTTTTTTTCTGTGTACGAAGGCACCGCAGCAACTACTGTGCGATCCGAGAAAACCTTTTCGCTATCATCCACTCGTATCGTAGGCAAGTTGGAGCGCTAAAACTATAGACTAAAAGT
>JAPYZC010010215.1:0-13277 GCA_030522665.1 Ichneumoninae sp. A BG-2022a
CGCGTACGTTTTTCTTTTTGGACTCTAAACGTGTGGCGACACCTGCCTTGGAAAGGCAGTACTACAATGGTAATCATGAGAACGATGCTTGACATATAACTGTCGATGTTTGTCAGTCCGAACAACGAATGCAGACCCAAAACTACATACATTCGCGACACTCATCTATGCGCCTATTTACGCAAGGGCGCTGGTCTTTGCAGGGTAAATTAACCTTCTCGAACAAATGCTGGATGCACACCCAGAAAAATAAGTTATTTGACGGACACCGTTTATTTCGTTTAAGTAAAATATTTATTTGATTTAAATAAATATTTATTTCATTTGAGTAACTATTTACTTAATAAAAATAAATAGTTATTTCAAGTGAAATAAATATTTTACTTAAACGAAATAAACGGTGCCCGTCAAATAAATTATTTTTCTGGGTGCATTACATATCCGAATTTCTATAGAACTCCACTGATTCAAACTGTATGACTTTTCCAGGGTGACAGCGGCGGCCCGCTACTCAATAACGGAACTCTCGTTGGTATAAGTTCGTTCGTCATTCCTTGCGGCAGGGGCTATCCGGATGTCTTCACGAAGGTCCACAGCTTTGTGGATTGGATCAACGAGGTCATAAAGATGTACTGAATCAACCTAGAACTTAAGATATTTTTATTCATCATTTCACCCTGTACCTCACTCATAATTAATCGTAGCTAAATATACTATATGTGATAAACAATTTTTATCATACGACTGACGATGGACATTAAGAGTGGTCCTTAAATTGAGAATTTTTCCAGGACAACCCCGTATCGTCGTGAGGTATAAAATACAAAATTAGCGATGTGCGAATAGCGTTTGAATTGAATATTGATATTCAATTCAAAATTTGAATTGAATAGTCAAAAATCTGAATAATTTTAAAAGTTTGAAAAACTCGAATATTTGTGAATAATTCAAAAAAATTCGAATATTTCGAATAATTTGTATGAATTTGATATTCTAATGCTGAAATTCCGATTACAACGAAACTGAGCACATAAATTGTATTCATTGAATGAAGAATTTTGATTATTACAAAACTGAAGAACTTACGCTCGGTTGCAAGTTATTCCCTTTTTCAAAGCTTAAACGTATACAACAAATTCTGTTATAAATATATTCACATTGTTTATTGCATTATTTATAATGTCCATTATGGTCCGTTATAACAAATTAATATTTCTAATTACTGGAATAATTATTTTACTGATTCCAATATTTAGACTATTAAAATCATTCGAATATTCAATATTTCGAATTATTCAAGTATTTTGAATTGTTCAAATTATTCGAATATTTTGAATATTCAAATACGAATTATTCATATTCAATTCATGACGAATTATTCAAATTATCCGAATTTTTGAATATTTGCACGTCCCTAATAAAAATGCAATGGACGAAGGGTCCCCGAAATTAATGCATTTTTAGAATTCATTACCGGCTATTAAAAAAAAATGTTACTTCGGAACATCTAAATTTGAAGTCCATTCGCGATTTCCTTGGAGCCACTCCGCACTTCTTGTAATGAAATAGTTCTTATAAATAACAGAAAATAATAGGAAATAGTTCACCCTGTAACGAGATAGTTCTAAATTTTTATTTCAAGTCTCGAGAGTTTCGGACGACTACAAGGTCGAAGTAACACAAGCGATCGAATATCGAAATTGAATCGATGATAGCACGCACAGGTGTGAAATTTACGCGTTGACGAGGCATCTTTCTCTTCGGCGACGTTGAGGTGACAACAATGGTCTCTTATGTGTGATGGATAAGACTCGAGCAAATATCGTAGTGAGACGCAAAGCAAACCTTGCTGACAACGTGCTGGCAATATGCTCCTAAGAATGTTCGCCATTGAATGCTGGTAAAAACGTAGGTAAATGCGGACGCACATGCAGTTTTAGAAGTAAGGTAGACCAGCCAATGAATGGAAAGGGCGAACCCTAGCAAGTTGATGGGTCGCAAACGGACCGAAAAACGGACACGTCCGTTGAGGAACATAACGGACCGTAAAAACCGACACGTCCGTTGAGGAACAAAACGGACCGTAAAAACCGACAAAACGGACTGTACATTTTTTGTTAGCATTTGGTCTTTTTTCTGTTGCGCAAACCGAAAACGGACCGAAGGTTTTTTTTCGAAAAATTTGCTTTGGTCCGTTTTCAGTTCCCGCAACCGAAAAAGGACCAAGATCGTATTTTTAATCTGTCCGTTCATTAAAAACAGAATTAAAAGCAAAACAACAAAAAAATTAAAAAACTTAGCCAACAATTTTTATAAAAAAAACAGTCGGTCCGTCCTCGGTTTCCGCAACCGAAGAAGGACCTATCCAAACGTACGGCCCTTTTTACCGTTTTTGTGGTTCGTTTCGTTCCCCCACGGACGTGTCCGTTTTTCGGTCCGTTTTCTAGTTTTTTCCCCTAAAAGCAGCCGTTCGTCAACTTGCTAGGGAATGAATGGACACTTTCCATAAGAGCACGTGCATAAAAAAGTCTATTCATTGGCTTTTTCGTCTGCGTCCATTCATTGGCTGGTTTACAATATAGCTCAAAATTTAGTTCAGCGGTGAAAGGACAACAAAACTACGACAAGGTTCACAACACCGTTTATCGCCAGTAGTGGGCCGCTTCTGCATGACGGAACTCTGATCGGTATAACATCGTTCACGGCTATTTGCGCCAAGGGCTATCCGGATGTTTTCACGAGGGTTCGCAGATACATCGACTGGCTACATCAAGGGCTTAAGACATTTTTTCATCAATTTACCCGGTACCTCACCTATGGTTATAGGTGAGGCAGCTAAATATCTGCCTCACCTATCTGCCATATCTGATCAATAATTTTTGTGGCACGAGCACTGGTTGTTTGAATAATCGCCATGAAAGTTTCAGCTGTTTCCACGACAATTTTATTCACGATTGCGGATGTATGTGTTCATTTTTTTTCGCATACTACCCACTTTATACTCCTTAATCACTAATGATATTTGCTAAACGATCATACTAGGGTTTGACGCACGACTAATGACGCATGACGCAATAAATAACCGTATTTACCTTCGACAAAGTTAACGAGCTCACCCGAAACTAAAGGTGTAACTTTGATACCGGGCTTAACGCCGCGACGTACGTTTCTCCGTGATGCTTTGTATATAAGGGGAAGTTGAAAGTTTGTCGACTACAAGTTCTATCGTCAAAGCCAAAATGTTGGATTCACGGGGCTTTCCGACATGCGTTCTGGCCATTATTTTTATAGGCTTTTGCGTCGCAGGTGAGTAACTTAATTAATTATTCACGTACGTGGTTAAAATTTGTTTTAAATTCGTTGTACGGTGTATTCAACGAACGAACCGGTGTATTCAATTTAACCGAAAAATCCATTCAGGTAAAATTAATTTATCGGCGCGTCGAGAAACTTAGTCACTCCGTAAACATCCGGAAACACGTCGAGGAAGCTTCGCTTCGATGCACCACGTATTAATTTTAACTCTATTTACTAAATTTCATTCAATTTTATTTAATCCACCGGTTTGTGCACACAATCTTCGTGTACTGTAGACAAATTTTTGTACAACATTTTTATTTATTATAATCGGAATATATATTATAAAATAGGGTAAAAGTGGTGAATATAGCCCACCTCGATTAACACGTAAATCAATTATATATGGACCGGTTCATATTCCCTACTTTTACCCTAATATAAAATAATATACAATAATATAAAATATCTGGGCTGAAGGACTCCGGTCGATGGCCTAATGGCAATGTTATTAAAAGCGACTTATCAATAAATAGAGAGTGTATCGGAGTTTGTATGGACCAACAGTTATTGCCAATAAATACCTTTTTGCTACTAATAATATAAAAAAATATAAAATAACCGGAAATATATTTTACAAAAACGTTGCATTTTTACTGATCGGTGATCGCAATCAGGTGCAAATGCCCGCGCTCCGAGCCGAATAATCGGCGGGACTGATGCCGAACCCGGGGAATTTCCCTGGCAAGTGTCTGTGCGAGCTTACGATACACATCTATGCGGAGGAACCATAATCGGCAAGAGGCACATCCTCACCGCTGGCCACTGCATCGTCGGGGTCACCGAAGCTCCCTACTCTGAAATGACCGTCGTCACGGGATCCTACGTTCAGACACCGGGAACCGGAAAAGCCTATCGTGTGAAAGACGTCGTTGTTCACAAGCAATATGTTCCTCGCACCGAGCGCTCTGCTGTCAAGAATGACATTGCCGTGATTTCCGTGAGTATCGATAATAATCTCGAATATCTTTAGAGCATGCGAGAACCCACAGTCGGTAATAAAAACAGTGCACAATTTTATTTTTTACCGCGCTGCACGTTATACCGTTTAAGGAGGGAGTCTCGCTGCGCGCTGACTTCGCCAAAGTTCGACAACAATAAGAGAAAATTGCAAGTACTTCTTGATGGTGTAAAAATCTGAAAAAAATCATGTATAGTAAAGGTACTGAGAAGATTAATTTTGTTAATAAATTAATCAAAAAATTAATTGGTCAACAAATTACCCGGCAACAAAACTTTTTTTTAAGAAAATGATTCGTTTATTTTTCTGAATGCGTATGATTTTTTTCAGATTCTTACACCATAAAGAAGTACTTGCAATTTTCTATTATTGTTGTCGAACTTATGAGAAGTCGGCGCGCAACGAGACTCCCTCCTTAAGGCAGTTCTTGTGAATGGTGTTGATTTCGCATAAGATTCAGAGATTTGAGCAGGAATTGTAAACACTTCTCTATTGTATAAAAATCTGGAAAAAATTAAACGTATTAAAGATGCCGAAAAGATCAATTTTGCATAATAATAATTCCAAAATGTTATTAACAAATTCATGAAAATTTCATTGTTCGACAAATCTCCCGAAAACATAACTTTTTTCAATGAAAATGATTCGTTTATTTTTCTGAATACGTATTTTCTGAATACGAATTTTTTCAAATTACGTGAAATTTGATCGGTTTTATTTTAACCGGAAATGGTCAGCAACCTCGATAAAAAATGAACTATAATTTTAGTTACCGACCCAGCTCTGCGAGTAGGTATAATAAAAAACCGACTTTGTTACCGATTTACAGCTGAGGAAAGACATCGAGGAGAATGAATTCCAAAGGCCGATCCCACTGTCAACCGGTGAAATTCCCAATGGGGCTATCGGCACCGTCACGGGTTTCGGTTGGACCAATTTCGCGGAGCGAAAATCGTCCAATATACTGAAAAAACTGAACGTTACCCTTATGAATGGCGGAAATTGCCTCGAAAGGGGTATTCGCGTTCAGAAAAGTCAAATTTGTGGAGTCAACGTTGTCGGGCAGGGCCATTGCAGGGTAAGAAAAATTAGTCAATAATTTTCGGCTTTTTTGTTTACCGTTTAAAAAAAATGTCACGAGTATGTGAATTTTACGCAGGGCGACAGTGGCGGCCCTTTGGTCTACAACGGAGCGATCGTAGGGGTTGTTTCCACCGCGATGCATCCGTGTGGATTCGGAATACCGGATGTCTACACAAAAGTCTACCACTACCTGGATTTCATAAACGAAGCCATGGCGAAAGCGTGATGGATAAACTAGTTTAATTTGCATATTTTTTTTACATAATGAGATAACGACTGCGCCGATTTCCCTATGTACTTTGTGTTGCAGATGTGAGTAATTAAAAAACGAAAGTGCGATGTCGATCGAAGTACGGTCTAACATATGTAGCTGTAGGATGTGAAACAAATAAAAAATATAGACATACAGTAAACATTACCGATCAGAAATTAAATCGACTGTTCAATGGCAAGATGTTTTCACACGATACGAATCGACTTTTTTTACCTTTATAATTAACCTCACAAGATGATAAATTAAGCATTGACAGATGTTCGGAGGTAACGTCTTCCGAGTGTCATGAGCAGAGTATATAAAGCAGTGGAGAACATGTTCTAGTTATCAAAAGTTTATAATCATTATAGTAAGAACCATGCCGGGTTCGAGAAGAAACAGTGCCCTATTCGTTTGTTTAGCGATAGCAGCAATCTTCAGTGGTGAGTTAATATATAAAATGTGAATCGATGACTCGCAAAGTTTATGAAAAATTCGAATTCGGAATTCGGCACTATCACGGCAAACTAATCGTTTAGGGCGATGGAAAGGTCTCGCTCCAATTTCAGCGTCTTTTCACCGAGTGTGAAGTTTGATGCCCGAACGAAGCGAGGGCAGAAATTCACACGGGTGAAAAGCCCGAATGGCATACGCTATTTTTTCCCCGACGGTGCTAAAAATTGCTACATTTCTATGTCTGGAACGGGGATGGAAATTGGCCGCGTCTTCACGAGCGAGAGGAAAAGTAATTTTCATCACGCGGTACGGAAATGGACACTTTTCCGCCCGCTTCGCGTGCGTAAAACCGCCATTTTCGCACCTTGTGATGAAAAATTGAGGTTGAAGCACTCGCCTTCGGCTCGTGCTGCAAACGCACACTCGTTAGAAAAACGTTTTTCGCCTCGTGGAGTAAGGTACTATTAGTGGGACGAAAAGTGATTTAGCGGTAGGAAAAGTTCGCTTTTCCTCACGCTAAATCACTTTTCCTCTCGCTGGCGAAGGATCGGCTACTTTCCACCCCCGTTGCAGGCACGAAATAGGGTCTTTTTAGCGTAGTCGGGAAAAATAATACATTACTCCACGAGGGCGAAAAACGTTTTTCTAACGAGAGTAAGTTTGCAAACTCAAACTCAATTTTTCATCACAAGGTGCGAAAATGGCGGTTTTACGCACACGAAGCGAGCGGAAAAGTGGCCATTTCCGCACCGAGTGATGAAAATTGTATTCCGCTTCACTTTGTTTCAATGTTGCTGAACTCTACAGAAGAAGATCAGACGCACCGAAAAAAAAGTTTGGTAATATCAACCTAAGCTGCGGTTGCGGGTGGCGAAAGAAATGTTTGTTCGATTGAGCAAAATGTTTGTTAAATCCAAGTGACTATTTGTTGAAGCAACTAAATATTCGGTCAAACTACTAAATATTCGTTCAGTCAACTAAATATTCGGGGATGCTGATAACTGGCCAGCATTAGACCAAAATGTAGAGATAAAATAGTACATTATTCCACGAGGGCGAAAAACGTTTTTCTAACGAGTGTGAGTTCGCAGCACGAGCCGAAGGCGAGGGCTGTAATCACACGAGTTAGAAAAAGTGTTTCGCACGAGGGATGTACGAAATTTTTCATCACAAGGTGCGAAAATAGCGGTCGTACGCACGCGAAGCGGGCGGAACAGTGGCCATTTCCGAAAAAAAATTAATCAAAGTATTTGTGACCGACCGAGTAGGAAAAACCGACCGCTCTCAACTAATCGGAATCCAATGAATCTTTGCTATTGTCTTTCGATAGGAGTCCATGGAAAGCCACCGAGTCGAGTAGCCGGAGGCCTGTACGTGAAGCCCGGCGAACTCAAGTACATCGTAGGCGTGATGGAAGGCGACAGTCAGATATGCGGCGGTGCGATAATCAGCAAAAGACACATTCTCACGGCTGGTCATTGTGTAGAGAATCCCCGGAATTTGAGTGTCATCAGTGGTATCGTCGACCTCAATGATCCGAGCCGCACCGTGCACAAAGTGTCGAAAGTCCTCATGCACCCCGATTACCTCCCCTATACGCCGACCTCGAATGTGGAACGAGATATCGCGCTCATTGTGGTGAGTACCTCATCACATATAGCAGCTCGATGAGGCTTGGATGTTGCTTCGATCACACTGAAAAAAAATTCGCTTGCGGGCTGCCAACGAAAAAAATGTTTGTTTCGATTCTATTTTCAATTTTTACAATTCCATACGATATTGAAACAATGACCGCAAAACTGCCAAGGTGATATGTTATCGTTTCAATCCGGTATAAAATTAAACGAATTGAACGTAGAACTGAAACAAAATTTTTTTGTTCATTGGCAGCCCGCAAGCAAATTTTACTTGAATCAATGATATTTTTTTTTTCTGTGCACAACTATGTACGCGTATTTTGCATTGGACTTGTATTGGAAGCTTTTATGCATAAACTAGTATATAATACTTAATATACAAATGTTGTGTAAAATTAATGTACGATAAATAAAAAAATAATAAAAAAGTGGTATTTTTAATAAAAGTTCTTTAATAGTACTAAATGTATTTAAAAATTACTTTAAAACTACTGTAATTTCACATAATATTTGTACATTAAATTTATACTTTTTTTAACAGTGTAGTGCTGTTCATGAATGCCTGGACGATCTGAATAGGGCCGCTATAGGAAAACTGACCAGACATTCATGAACACTCGTCACACACATCAGCTCAATGAGGATCTGATCGTATGTCGCTTTGCCCACAATTCTATACGCGTATTTTTTTCTGCCCATTCCAGCTGAAGGAAGAATTAAAATTGGACGACAAATTGTCGGCAGTGCAGCTTCCACGGTCTCAGATTCAACCCGGTCAAAGTGCCATGATCGCCGGCTGGGGTTTCACCTCCTCCAAGAACACGCCGACGTCACACTTGATGAAGTTGTACGTTACGTTTTTGAACGCGAAAAGTTGCTGGGAAAAGCGTGGATTGCTTACGAGAGACCGGCTTTGCGCTTATCAACCATCCGGAACTATCTGCGGGGTAGGATATAAATTGATGCTGTTATTTATTGTTTTTTAAAATTTATCGTTATTGTCCCCCGCTTCTCAAAGCTACTGCCTTATAGCGGGTCGGCTCGGTTAATGCGTAATTACTAAATCTTCTTTTTTTTTGTCCATTTCTGTTTTTCGTCCTTACACGCCGAGCCAGTCCCCCCATTTTGCGGCTGCAGCCGACTTCCCCCTGTATCGCATTCGCCTTAGTCTTACAACTGAAGGCATAGGGAAACTGCAGAAAACATATGCCGACACAGTTGGTCTCAGATTCGCTTCACGGCACCGGAGCGACGTCCAGTTTCGCCGAAAATGTAAGGTAAATGTACCAATGACCGCACACGTCCCAGTGGCCGGACAAGACATGAATGCAAGAGAGATGGAAATGCGATTTTTCATGCATGTCCAGGGACTGGGACTGCGCCCTTACGTGTCCGGCCATTGGTGCGTTTACCTTACGCGTGTGCCTCAAGTATATATCTGGAGCTATGTCCCGCGTATATTTTTATTTCTCGACGAAACGACGGCACCGGGAATCGAACCCTCGACCTACCGATGCTCTGATTTAGAGGCAAGCACGCTAACCACTCGACCAACGCACCGGTTTAATTGATTCTATTATCTGACTGACGGAAGAAAATTAATTAATTTGAAAAATTTATTTAAAAATACATGGCACGTACTTTTGTGATTTCAGGGTGACAGCGGCAGCCCAGTGGTCGCCGGATCGGTTGTCGTCGGAATCGCGTCTGCCAGTAGATGCATTATCGGTGACGCTCACGCGTATACCAATGTTTACTACTATATGGATTGGATAACTGAATCTATGCGACTTTCAACTGTTGACTTTTAACTATTGACCGAGTATCAGTTTGCCTAGAAAACATTTTGGAGTGGTTGATCAAGATCTTGTAACGGTCCATTCTCGACATAAGCGGAACCTGATGTAACGCTTCAAAATTTCTACCATAAAAATCTGACGCTCCCTATGGTGCCATCCTGATTTAGCTGCCTTTAACAGCACTCGATCCTTCGAATGTACTCGATGACAAATTATCGTATTAATAAAAATGATACGACCGAACGTTCGTCAATATTAATTGATAAAAAAAATCCCTCTAGCCTCGCAAAACGTGCGATTACGTTTCCATATTATCATCCATATTACGATCCAAATGTGGATGATCGAGTGCACATGTGCAAAGCCGCTTCGGTGCGCTCAGTTTGATGAGCGATAGCGCTTACGTGACGATTGCGTCACATGGTCGAGTGTGCTCAATGGAATTGTTGGAAAATATTCTGCGTGCCAAAAAAGAAAATTAATATGTAACTGTATAACTTTTTATCGAAGCCGTAGCGCTTGTCTAATTTTTAAATAACGACCAATTCTAATGACAACCGAAAAACGATTGTAGATTTAATTATAAATGGTTAAAGTGGGCTAAGAAAAGTGGTCGCAGAGCTTTACATTCCTGAGATACTTCCAATAAAGAAAACCGTTTGCTCGGTATAAAATTAATGCCACATTAAACAATTAATGCCACAAAAAACAAAAAAACAAAGCAAAAAACATGAACGTCAAATAAAATGAAGAAAAAAATAAAAAAAACACAAAAAACGAAGAAAAAATAAAATTTTCGTATTTAAAGAAATACGGAAAAATCCAAATAAAAAACTTCCCCAAAAACGGGGTTTGACCCCTCCCCCCTTCCTCCTCGTCTTTCTTCCGTAAACCGAAAAAAGCCACCTTGAGACTCTCCCATCCAGGCATTATAAAAATAATGCATTTAAAAAAATTGGAGAAAATATGCCAAAAAACAACAACAAAAAAACGAAAAAGGAAGAGAAAAACGTAAAAAAAAAAACAAAAACCCCAAAAAAGGACGAAAAAAAGGGGCAAGGAGTGTCCCTTCAACTCGAGTGGCTGTAACAAAAAATCGACTTTCTTACCAATTTTCAATTGGGAAAAGTCATCGAGGAGAATGAATTTCAAAAGCCAATCCCACTGCCAAGCAGGTTTCGGTCGGACCAATTCCGAGGACGGAAGATCACCCAATGTACTTCGAAAACTGATAGTTACCACTATGAATGGCGAAAATCGCTTCGAAAGGGGGATTCGCATTTAGAGAACTCAAATTTGTGGATTCAAGGCTGTTGTATTTCGCACTTGCGCGGTGAGAAAAATAAATACATAATTTCCTGTTTTTCCGATTATCGTGTAAACAAAAATTTCACGACTATGTGTATTTAACGCAAGGTGACAGTGGTGGTCCTTTGGTCTACGACGGAGCGATCGTACGATCGTTTCCACCTCGATGAATGCATGTGGATTCGGAATATCCACATGTTTACACAAAAGAAATACCGGATGTCTACAAAAAAGGAATAACAGATGACGACACTATCACTATCTGAAGTTCATAAATAAAACCATAGCCATCGCGTGATAGATAAACTAGTTCACTGAGAAAAAAAATATGGTTGAATCAACTAAAGATTCGGACAGGAACGTTCAAATAAATATTTAGTTGGATGCACAAAGTATTTTAATGCCTCAAAAATATTTTGGCGAAATCATCAAAAAAGTTGTTGAACTAATCAATCTTTTAGCTGTACCAACAAAATATTTATTTGAACGTCCCTGCACGAATCTCTGGGTGATTCAACCGCATCTTTTAATCCCCGTTTAGTTTACATATTTTTCACATAATGTGAGAACGACTGCGACGATATCGTGATGTAATTTGCAGTTGTATACGTGAGTAATTAACCAATGAAAGCGCGATGTCGATCCAATTATCGACTGACATATGTAGATGTAGGATGTAAAAAAATAAAAGCCAAGAAAAAAACGCCATACAGTAAACACTACCGATCAGAAATTAAATCGACCGTGTAATAGAAAGATTATTTCGAACGATACGTTTCGACTTTTTTTTACATTTTTAATTAATTTCAAGAGATGATAAAATAAGCATTGGCAGATGTTCGGACGTAACGCCTTCCGAGCGTCATGAGCAGAATATATAAAGCAGTGGAGAACATGTTCAAGTTATCAAAAGTTTGTAATCATTTTAGTAAGAAAGATGCCGAGATCGAGAAGAAAGAGTGCCCTATTCGCTTGTTTAGTGATAGCAGCAATCTTCAGTGGTGAGTTGAGGAATACGAGTCTTAATTGATTGATCGTCGCGAGTAATATGAATAGCTAACGCCCTCGTAAATTTGATGCAAAAACCGGATTCGGAATGCAGCATTGACGAAAAGGCTCAGTTTCCGCCGCTGTCCCAGTTACCGCCATTAATCGCAATTTATACCAATAATAAATACAGTAGGGTAAAAGTGGTGAATATGGCCCACCTCGATTAATACGTAAGTCAATGATATAAGTACCGGACCATATTCTCTATTTTTACCCTATACGTTAAATACTATCGAAATTGACGGCATGTGGAAGAGCGGTTGACTCCTGATTAATGCTACGATACGTAGGGGAGAGCAGGGCAAAATGGGGCGGTGGGGCAAAATGGGGCGGTGGGGCAAAACGGGGCGAAAAATCGGGATATCTCGATGGGGAAAAAAATCAAAATGTATTGATGGGACAAAACGGGGCGAAAGAAATTGGGATGTTTCGTTGGGGCAAAACGGGGTAAAAAATCGGGATGTATCGATGGGGCAAAACGGGCTGAGAAAATCGAGATGTACCGATGGGGCAAAATGGGGTGAATCAATTGGACGTATCGATGGAATAAAACAGTGCGAAAAAATCGGGATGTATCGATGGGGCAAAACGGGGTAGGGCAGAATCGGGCAGTCTGACAGACAGACAGAAAGGTTTGTCTGGGCGATGGTATTCCGCACAGTTTTGATTGTGTAGTCTAACATAATAATTTGATGTCATGTGTATAGCTGCAACGGCGATATTTGTCTAGTTGCCCCGTTTTGCCCCACCCTCCCCTACATTTTTTATAAAATGTTCCGTTTAACAATTGAAGATGGCGGAAAGTGGGCCGCTTACCGTATCACGGCAAAATAATCGTTTAAAGCGACGGAAAGCTCCCGCCCAACTTCAATCGGTAACAAAAGCTGCATCGCGCTACTTTTTTGTTTCAATGCTGCTAAACTCTACAGAGAGAAACCAAATTATTTTCGTTCTACCAATTGTCAGATGAAGAAACTGATAATTGGCCAGCATTAGACCAAAATGTTGAGATAATTAAAAAAGATATTAAGGTAAAGGACCCAGTTTCTGACATGGACCCAGTTTGTGACGGAGGTACCTCCAGCATAGTCGGCTCCCCCCACCATTTGATATGCAGCCAATGGAGAGCGCGCTTTCGGGGGGTCAGAAACTGCCGCTCTTGGTCCTCCTTGTTTATCCCTATGATTTTACACGCTTAAGGTAGTACTAGCACAATGACTGACGCCGCCTAAGTTCGAGAGAAAAAAGACAAAGATTACAAACACTTCTCGATCAGAAAAAAATCTGAAAAAATTCTAGCATATAAAAGGTGCTGAAAAGATTGTTTGTGCATAATGATAATTTCAGAATGTTCATAACAAATTACTGAAAAA
>JAPYZC010010217.1:0-11007 GCA_030522665.1 Ichneumoninae sp. A BG-2022a
CGTAATTATATCAATTCATTGATAATCTTCGCTACAGTCGGGAGAGGTCTCCCAGTAGCGCGTTGTGAGGGAAGACGTCTCCCGACTGTAGCGAAGATTATCAATGAATTGATATAATTACGATTAATTAATTATGTTATCATTCTTTATTGTTAGTTATTACTATTATTGTTTATTGACGATATTAGTTAGTATTACAGCATTAATTATTTCATCCTTTTTTGAAGTTACATTTTTATTACACATTCTTTTTATCGTTAATTATTTTTGTATTTTTTTTAGTGGCTTCCATTTTTATTATCTTTATTAACAATTTTTGCGCTTTTTTTACGAATATTTTTTAATAATGACTAATTCGCAGTCGGGAGTTTTTTAAAATTTTTAATTTTTAATTTATTTATTATCAAAAGTTTATTTGAGCATTTGTCCCCAATCGTGCCACAAAATGGAATCACAGTACAATTTGTTTGCATCTGACCCTACAAGGCAGTGAGCCCTGCTTCTATATTCCCAAGGTACACGACTGTGTTGATACGTCTGTATCACATTGATAGTATTTGCATTCGTCTACCGGGCCCTTCTTCGTCTCACAATCGACACTTCGCATATACATACAGGTTTATATTTAATTAAAAATTCAATGATTAAAGCAACAGTAGCGCACGCTAGTCCAATACTAAGAATTGTAAATGCGAAACTCAATTCGCCTAGTTCTATTTTCTTGAAGACCTGATTATCCCTCACAGTTTCATCAAATTCGAAGTCGGTTAATTTTACTGGGTCACATTTAGCGTCCCATCGGTCGAGCATATCAGCTTCCACGAATCTTTGGATAATTTCGTTGACTCGTTCTTCGAGAGCCCAACCCCGTTTCATAATGAAACCTACATAGATTGATTTGATCGGTTCCCTACTCACGTGCAACCTGGACTTACGTATTTCGTCTATCGCATCACCCTCAGCATATCCAAAATAAGCAGTCAATGAATCATGAGCCACTTTTGTAATACAGTCGCTGACGTTCTTTGACCGTATCATATGTTTCCGAACGATTAGATGATCAATCAGTCTGTTCTTGATATCATGAACACAAACTTTCTCGTAACCCAAATCCACAAAATCCTGAAACGTATTTAGATTTTGAAGAGGTATATTCGTCGTCAGCACAAACGCCAACTTACTCTGATAAATTCCATGCATTGTTATCATAAAAAACACTAAACAGGCTAAATAAATTCGTGATGGGGTATTGCCGGATAAATTAGTGATACGCCTGTTGCATATTATACCAATTAAATTGAGAAATGCCGACCCGAGAGACTTAGACACGAAAAACTTGAAGAAAATTAGAGTTATCAAGCAAACGATAACCACGCCAATCCGCGAACTTCCATCGATGACAGATGCAATTTTATTTAATTGTGACTTGTGACCTCTGAATTGAGATACTAAGACCATATCAACCTGAATGTGTGGATAAGTTATTGTGAAATTGTGATGTTCCAAGGTAGACAACATTAGCTTCACTTGTGTTCCTAAACGATCATTCGGTTTAAAATCAGACACTTTTTTTACGTGGAAGTATTTTACGGTTGCGTTCAGAACATCGCCAATGCTGTCTAAAACTCTGACTGATCTAGTCAAAGACTGATATCTGGCGCGGTGCGACGCCGTACGTTTGGATATTTTGTTGATTCCGCGTATGGGGATCTCGTGACCTCCAAGATTCCTCGTTTTTTCAAAATCCAAGTTCACACACATTGTTTCATTTCGTCGATACACCCGACTGAACACATCGAAATCATATTCTTCATTTCTCCGGAAACCATTGAAATGTTGCCAAGGTATAGGTGCCAGATTTGTATAAGGATTGTGACTAAGAATAATTATTCCACCATCATTGTGATAGCATATTACTTTTGCATTAAGCATCTCTTGCTCCACGGTTTGATGCAAGTAATTGCGGCCGTTGACACATCCCTTTGTCGAATCGAGTATAAAAAACGAAGCCATAAGATCCCACCATATGGAACTTCTCATGTGATTAGTGATGAGACTATCGAGCTGATGACCAGAGGAGCCATTTACTATGAAGACGTGCAGCTTGTGCCTAAATCGCTCACGGACGCTTCTTTTATTACGTTTGACCTTAACAGTGTCAGCGATCAAAGCTACTGGAATTACGTGCTGAACCGCCAGCGTTCTTATGAGAGTATCAGAGAAATTTCCAGCAAGGACAATTCCCTCTATCCGGTCTCCATAGCAAGATGTCACGATGTCGATCTGAAACCGATTGAAACGTCATTAATTTTTATTCCGTTTGTAATCACATCATGTACGCGATGATGCTTGTGTTGCCTTTCCTCCCGCAAAAAGCTCGTCAATAAATGAGATATTTTTTCGCAATCTCGAAAAGTCTCTACAATATATTGCATTGCGAGTTTTGCATTGTTGTCGTTTAAGCGAGCAAACATGTGAAAGCGAGCAAACGAGTTTGAGATATTTACATCATCCTAAACGTCATTCGTCCAAAACGTAGAGTAGAATACGAAACGATTAATGAATTTCATTTACTCGACAGTGCCCCATAACTTGAAGTTAACAGATAATTTTTTTTAATGATTTTTTAAAATGTGATCAGAGCTGTTCTCACCCACCACAGCACGGAAACATGTTTGAAAGCTTTCCATAATTTATTTTAAGGATGTTTGAGCCAAAAAGTGTTTCTGTTAGATCGCTATAAAAGTTCTCTACTTTGCAGGCAAATACACTGAATTGTTTGAAATTTTTTCAGATTTTTTTGACTATGTAGTTCTTAAGTAATGCGTGTACAAAGCTACATAAGGTACCATGTAAACGTATCGAAAAGCGGTCGGTAACGACAGAACGTAGCGATTTTCTCTACCGATTTCTGTTAGATTCGAATAAACAACCTACCACAGCTAACGGAATACTATTAAATAGATCGTGTCCAAATGTCAAGAAGGTTCGCGGTTTCTTTTCTGAGATAAATTCAATAAACGAAAGATTCTATCTGTGTTAGCCGCATGCTTTGTCTGCGTTTCTCACTCGCCCACTGACTAACGCGGTCAGCGGAGCCTCTCTCCCATTCCCCTCTCGCGATTTTGGCCCAAACATTCTTAAACATTGAAAATATTTTGTCAATATTTAAAAAATATTTGTGAAATGTTTTTTTGTCCGCTCATAAATCCTACATTGGAATGTTACTGTTTTGTTTTCTTTTTTTATCTATTTGAGTGAAACGTGAAAGGTTGCATCACCAAGCCAAATTGCATATACACACCCGCGTAAACACGGAGCATTGGTAGAAATATTTCGGTGAAACACTAAATTAAAAGTGTTTCATAGATATTTCATCCCAATGGTTTTAAAATATTTTAGTTTCGTTGAAAGATTAAGTATGTTTCCAAAATATTTAACAAAACTTTCGTCGGAATGTTTCGATAGAATATTTCAAACTATTATTTTCATAAATTTTCGAAATATTTCGCAACATTAAAAAAAACAATTGAAAATACTTTTAAAACGATTTCGAAATATGTCGTTCTATATGAGCAGCCTCTCCCACACCAGCTGTTGCCGAAAAAAAACTTACCAAACAATTGTCGAGTTCGTGGGTTGTTGCGGTCGGAATCGAGGTTCGAAGGACGATGTTTGCTCGGCAAAGCTCCGTTGCGAGAAGCACAAGAACAGCCGGAAACTCGGTTAAATGCATAGCTTTAGTGTGACTGCCGAGGGAAAATCCGAAGCTACGAATATAACGGTTCATCGAGGACTGAATTGAATTCTCGCAGACTTCCTATAAGCACCTTTCCGTAAACCCCCACGAGTCCACCGTTGCGTGACTGAAGTATCGCCAACTCGAGTGGATGATACTCCCCCTTTTCTGTATGTATAAATTGCATTCGTATAAATTGCATTCGACATTATACTGTATGCCTAACACACGATAAAAGAAAAACTATAGGGGTGGTGAAATTGCGAGTCGCCACCAAAGTCGGTCAGTGCGACGTTGATAACGGCCACGTGGTGATATCCTTGGCATGAACTATACCGTGAACCGATGTAATAGCGATACGCCTCGCAAGCCTAATGCAAGCTATGCGCACGACCTACACAAGCTCACCGGATGAGTGTGTATTGCGTATACATGCGAAGCGCTGGGTGTGCAAGTTGGGACTGGGCCGGCCTGTAGGCGGCGCTGATAGAATGCATGTACAATACACGACCGCGTTTCTCCGTTGCTCGGGAGCCAACCCAATTAGGCACGACCGCGTATTTCCGATGCCCCACTACCTGCCCAGGTACCTGCCCACCGTCCCTTTCCATACGCAAAAATTGTCGGAATTACAGCAGCGACGATTTCATTCGCAGGTAGCAAAAGGGAAGGAGTCGTTTGTTTCTTATGCGGTTGGGAGAAACGCGGACGGAAGATCGTCCGATGATGACTAGCGAATGGGCTTCGGTTAAAAACTGGAAAAGACTCGGTAAAGGTTCGCATGGATTTAGTAACACCCACTTACACGACTCTTTTTATTGATAATTTCCTTGTTCAAAGCGTACAATACAAATGTTACTTTCACTCGAATTTTCACAAAAACATTACAGTCAAATCTTTTAAAAGTCGATAATTCATGATTAGTCCACAACTAAAAGTCCTGTTCATCAAATTTTAAAAGGATTTTCTTCTGTCATTTCACATCGAAACAACAGAAGACTCCCTTCAGGCAGGGGTAACGGGGCGTAACGGTTGTTCAGTCATAAATATTGAGACTCACAGTAATACACAAACTTTTATCGAAAGTTTTCAGCCTTTCTTGATCCGTGCTAGACTTGAATCACAATACAAACTGTTTGCATCCAACGCTACAAGTCAGTGACCCCTGCTTTAAATATATCCCCAAGGTATACAACTGTGTAAATACGACTGAATAGTATAGAATATAGAATAGAATATTTATTCATCTTAGGTATGCTACCGTTACAAATTTGCTAATTGGCTTAGCCTTTAACAACAATACGCATTTATGTGCTTAATATAACATAGATACTAATAGGATATAATGAAGAAAGAAGATATACGTAGGAAGTACCACTAGGACAAACTTTAGTCAATCTGAGAGAGCAAACGAACGATCCTTGCAGATGTTGGTTACAAAGTGAAATATCTTTTTGATATCATCTTTCGAAAGAAACTCAAGACTGACAGGGAACACGAAAGTTCTCAAGAAAGTTATCTCTGTGCTGTTGAAATAACAACTTTCAATAAAGATCTATTCATTGAGTGCCCATTATTCGATTCAGCCGCAAACAGCTCGCAGTAAACATATCGCTCTTGTGCACCAAACTTATAAATTAACTTTTTTATTTATAATGAAAGCAACTCGTCTCTCTGGCGCCAGCTGCAGAGCCAGCAGACTGCCTATGGACGACTTATCGACCCCTTTGTTTATAACATGGACATAGAAGACCCTTTGTGGGCCTCAAGAGGAGGACCCACCAATCTCAATAGCGGGTCATTCTACAAAGAGTCCCCAAAGCGGGCACATCTCGTCTCAATATTCGAACTTGTATCCGATAATATCTTTTGTCAACCAATATACGATTTTATAATCTCCACGGTGTACGGTTTCTTACAATAAACAAAAATTACAATGACCCGCTGACCTCTGCATTGCGCTATTACTCTTATACGTTTAAGCGACCTCCTGCTCTTAAATAACTCTCGCACTTCAACCCTATCCGCGAGAAACTGTGAGAATAAGATCAGGCCGACAGGATTACCCTGAAAAACGCCTTCAGATGAGTCAATTTCCCGTGTTGTATTGGCATTGTTTAGACGTACTGGAAATGATGTGTAAATACGACTTTACGACATTGATATTATCTGCATTGATTCACCGGGTCAATCTATCGTTCCACAAAAAACAATCTACATCTACCTTTTAATTTATATTGAATCGCCAATTCAATGATTAACGTAATAGTAGCGAACGTCAGTCCAATACCAAGAATTACAAAAGCGAAACTTAACTCACCTAGTTCCATGTTCTTGAAGCTCTGATTGTTTTTAACCGCCTCATCAAATTCAAATTCGGTCAATTTTATTACGTTAGTATTCGCAGTCCATGATCCGACCAGATTACCCTCCACAAATCTTCTGATCATATCGTTGAAAGCTTTGAGGAGAGGCCAATCTCTTCGGACGCGGAAAATCGCATACGTTGGTGAAAGCAGTTTGTTATTTGTGTGCAATCTGTACTCTCGCACGAGGTCCAATGTCTCCCCATGTGCAGGCCCATAATAAGCCGATAATGGATTAACCCTCACTTTCTCCATACAGTCTTTAAAGGATTTCATTATGTAACGATTCTTAAGGGCAGGCAGGTTGATATAGTCTTGTACATGTGGGTGCCCAACACAAATCTCCTTGTAATCAAAATTCCAAAGATCCGCAACCGTATTAACGTTTGGAAGAGGAACATTTGTCGTCAGCAGAACCGCTAAATTACCCTGATAAATCCCCTGAATCGTTACCACAAAAAACAATAAACAACCTAAATAAATTCTCGATGCGGTATTACTAGGTAAGTTTGTGAAACCTGTATTGCAAGTTATCCGAATTAAATTAAGAATCGCCGGCACGAGAGCTTGACGTACGAAAATCTTGAAGAACATGAGAGTAACCAAATAAACAATAACTATGCCAAGTCGCGATTTGTAATCGACGACAGATAGGATTTTATCTAATTGTGTTTTGTGACCTCTGAATTGAGATACAATAATGTGTCCACGTTGACAATATGGATTAGTTAATGTGTTAGAATTCCAGGCCACATTTACCGACTTGGGATTTGATAGTATATCTGCATGGATGGATTTGCCCCGTTTGTTTTTAACCGGCTTGGTGTATTTCAAGGTTGCGTTTAGAACATCACGAAAGCTGACAAATAATCTTTTTATTCCTATACTTCTCTGATAGCGACCTTGCCCAATCTTCGTAGCGGGAACGCTTAAGTTATTGTGAGCGTATCCATATACGTCAATCCGGTAGCCCCCGAGATTCTTCGTCTTTTCAAAATCTAGATCCATGCATATTTCCTTAATTCCTCGATACGCCCGACTGAACACAGTGAAAGGATGTTTATTTACTCCCGGGAAAACGTTTCGAAATTGCCAAGATTTCGGTGCCTGACGCGTAAAAGGATTGTAATTAAGAATAAGTCTTTCACTGTCATGGCCATAACACATCACTTTTGCATTCAGTAGGTCTAGCCGCCAGGCTGATTGCAAAAAAATATCACCGTTGACACATCCGCGTGACATATCAAGTATAAAAACTGAAGCCATACTATTCCACCACATGGAATGTTTGATCTTCATTTGGAAGAGGTCGACGAGCTGTTTCACAGAGAAGGCTTCTACTATGAAGACATGCAGCTTGTGTCGAAACTTCGTGGGCTCCTTCGTGTCGAAAATATAATTATACTGTATGCTTCTGAACTGCTGCCTGTTACCGATCAAAGCTACTGGAATCAAGTGCCGGACCGACAGCGTTCTTAAAAGAGTATCAGGCACATTTCCACCAAGGCCCACTGCGTCTATCCGGTCTCCATAGCAAGAAGTCACAATGTTGACCTGAAACCCATTGATTCGTTGTTAATTTTAATTCCGTTTGTAATTACAGCATGTTTGCCATGGTGCATATTGCATTTTTTCGTACGTAAAAGAGAAGATTAAAATACAAAACGACTCACAAATTTGGATCACTTGACATAAATTGAAGTTAGCAGATAACTTTTTTGAAACTAGCAACAACGCCCTCGCTTCGCTCGCGCTTATTTCATTTTTTTAGGATAGGTGTGATAGGCTGATCTTACTAACGAAACGGACGATCCTGATTGGCTACGAAAAGTGACTTCACGATTTCGATTATTTCGATATATTTATCTCGATCATTCGAGTGTCATGTATTTTTTTAAGAGGTGAATGGTATTGTGCAATCAGAGCTGCCCGCGTCTTCGCCCAAAGGGGCTAATGCCGAAAAAATAAAACTTACCAAGTCTTCGACGAGACTGGAGGTTGATTCGTTCGGTCTTGAGGTAGCAAGGACGATCTTGGCTCGGCATGTCTTCGCTGTGAGAAGCACAAGAATAACTGAGAACTTTGTTAATTGCATAGTTTCAGTATAACTGCCGAGAGAAAACCTGAAGCTACGAATGCAACGGTTGACCGGGGACTGAATTGAATTCTCGCGGACTTCCTATGAGCACCCTGCTGCGAACTTCCACGTATCCCATGTTGCGTGACTGAAACATCGTCACGTCGATTGGATGATACTCCCACTTCTCGATCGACTACCCATACATTGCATTCGATATTATACTGTATGCTTAAGTGCTCACACACGATAAAATCTACATGCGACTCCGGGTAGCTACAAATTGTGCCACAATGTTGGTCTGCACGATGTTGATAATGGACACACGACGATACCCTTGGTACATTTATATTATATGGGAGGACTTTTACGTCAAATGGCGTTACTGCGCTCATCGGCCACAATTTATTCATTCACCTATTGCATGTCTGTTTGAAACTCCCGACTTGAAAAACGGTTGCTTTCGACCTTCACATAGCACGAGGCGTTTTTCCGTGTGATAAATCGATGGCGACATGTGCGGTCTGTTCTCGACGCTTTTACTTTGCACTTTTATGCCCTCCAGTTCGATACGATGATAAATGGTGTCCTTACACCGGCAATGCTACCTTCGGTGAACTTGCCATAGTGTAAAAGTCAGAGAACTTTGCCAAATCCGGAGGGATCCGAACAATTTCAAAAGTTGCCTCGTTATAATTAGCTTCTTCATCTATCAGCCTAATCGCAAAAAAAAAAACTTACCTTAACTTCCCCGTGAGCACAGTAATATATCTGCAATGTAACGGCAACGAAATCGACTACAACAAGTAATATTACTAGAGTGTTAAACGCAAGTTGCAGGTAAGTTGTCATTTCCGGCTCAACAATATATTATATAACAGTGTTATATAGCTAAAACAGAACGTTTATATTGCTGATAAGTTGAGTTGGTTGAGTTCGAGTCGATTCTAACAAAAAAAAACCCATAGCCAACCCAAAGTTTAACGGTTGGTCGATCCGCGAGAGAGATGATGAAACCTTACCCTGCCATACTGAACGACCGAAGAGGCGACCCTAAAAGCAACGGTTGTTATGTTCCAAAAATTAACCACACTAATGACCGCTGAAGCGACCGCTCTGACGACACATTTTTTGCCATGTATCGGCAATGAAATCGTTTGTTTGATTGGCGACCGACTAAACGACCGTAATAGCAACCGTCTAGGAAACGGACGGTTGCTTTTACGGTCGTTTGTTCGGTGGACAATCAAAGAAGCGACTTCACTGCCGAAATGCACCAAAAGAATGTCGTCAGAGCGGTCGCTTCGGCGGTCGTTAATGTGGTTAGTTTTTTTGGAACATAACAACCGTCGCCTTTAGTGTCGTTTCTTCGGTCTTATTTACCGGCAATGCTGCCTTTAGTGTATTTTACTTTCGTGCTACAGTTATACAGTGTGAGAGAACTGATGCATGAAATGGCGACGCTAGCCACGAGTGGGAGTTAATATTTCATGCTTCCGATAACGTGGCCGCTTGTAATAACACTTGGAAAAGTGGTTCGACCTTCACCACACCACGGAATGTTCCTCTTTATAAAAATCGATATAATACGGATACGTATAATAAGTGCAATCATAACAAAAGGCTTTCGTTCTACAGTTATACAGTGTGAGAGAACTGTTGCATGAAATGGCGACGCTAGCCACGAGTGGGAGTTAATATTTCATGCTTCCGATAACGTGGCCGTTTGAAATACCACTTGGAAAAGTGGTTGCGTTCGACCTTCACCACAGCACGGAATGTTCTTCCATGATGTAAAAAAAATCGATGGCTACACGGGCGGTCTGTCCTCGAGGCTTTTACTTTGCACTTTTGCGCTCTGAGGTTCGATAAGACGATTAAACCTTGCGTCCTTACATCGCCAATGTTACCTCTAGCGTTTTTATACCCTCGCGTTCTGACCATTCTGAAACCATCCTGGAAATCAACCGATTGATATTGGTGCATCACAACCAACTCTCACTCCAACCTTCGCGGGTTTAGTTGTTTTGCGGTCGGAACAGTCGTATACGACCTCTTATACACAAATACGGTTTAAGGCGAACCCACATGCCAATTGGAAGACAACAGAAATGGCAGACTTCTTAGCTGTGCTCTGAATTCATTTCTATATGAACTCAAAATGTCCTCTGGAAGACATCGAATGCGTCGATTTTGGACCACTGTTAGTACTCTCAAACATCTGAACTTGAGTAAGTCTTTTTGTGGACTCTCTTTATACGCATTGTCCCAAACAATATTAATCCAGAATATGAATAAAATATTGATCCAGAATATGAATAAAATATTGATCCAGAATATGAATAAAATATTGATCCAGAATATGAATACAATATTGATCCAGAATATTTTTGTACGCTGCACTACGTGTATAAACAGTTCTCGAAAAGACTTACTGAAGTTCACATGTTTGAGATGACTACCAGTGGTCCGTAATTAGTGACGCGAGGTCGTCACATAACGGGTCAATTGACCGTAAATTGACGCATCAAAAAATGACCGATTTATTTGTGACCGATTTTCAAATTCGCCACCACTTTTCGGCTTGCTTTCAGCTCGAGCCATCGATAATCGAACTATGTCCTACACTCGCTACTGTGTATTTATAAAGGCACTTAATAAAAAGAAAGTACAAAAAGGGAACAAGTGCTATGCACAAAAAGTTATTAACAAATAAAAACTAAATGTAGAGTGTCATAAAGAAACGATGGCTGTATTGAAGATGTGACACATAGTTTGTAATGAGAAAAATATAAATAAACTACGTTTCTTTTTATTATTCAACA
>JAPYZC010010230.1:0-14925 GCA_030522665.1 Ichneumoninae sp. A BG-2022a
TTTCAGATTTTTATAACATTGGGAAGTGTTTGCAATTCTTGCCCGAATTTCTCGAATTTAGGAAAAATGAACACCACTCGCTCCAACCTCCTTAAAAGGGGAATTCGGGTTGCTTCTCTCGGACCAACCCTTTTGTCGCCTCTAGATGGGTCTCCTGTTTGGCAACGAAGTTTTCCTAGAATTGATCTATTATCAACTTATCGCGGAATATAAAAATAACGGAGCGGTAAAAAGTTCCACAATGTGGTCGTATAGTTTATAGCGGCGCTCGGTTATGCGCTCCGAGTTTTCGGTATGGTCTGACAGCATGCTGACTGCTCCTGCCGTCTTATCAACGAATTAAACTGCACGCAACTCTAGACGAGGCACACCATACTATTGTTAATTTCTATCTACCTCCGGGTGCCAAATTTCTCGTACAGTGCGGTATAGTACGGTACAAGGAATAGGCACGATATTCGCGTGTAGTTCGGTGGCGCAGTGTGCGAATTGTTGCCCGAGGCTCACGTGCATGTGCATTTCGCACACGATCTTCGCGACGGTTTCCCGTCGTGTAGCGAATAATCTCACATGCGCGATAGTCGGACCGTCGTACATCCAATGGTACGCATTGCGAACCAAGGTACCACGAGTCTCTTGGAAAAGCGAATGTAGGAACGGTACAAACCGAAGTGGCGTCGAGGGCTCCGCGCCAGAAATCCACGCCAGGGTTGAATGTTAACTAAACAAATTTGAATTTCGAAACGAGAGATAGTGCACTCTCTCTATCCTATTGCAACCACCAATCTCTCGCTTACTGCAATTCCAATTGAAAAACAAAAGAAAAAATTATTCGCTTTTTATTTTTAAATGTAAATAAATGCGAAAAAAGTCTGCACTGGCTTTAATGTTCGCGCGGACACGGTTCCCGTTACCCTTTTGCAATCATGAAATGGTTCACTTTATACGTGTGTATATACGTATATACCGAGTAATGAAACGCAGAGGCCGCATCCATCAAGTTTAATGAACGAACGTGAAAGAGAATTTTATCTGCCCCCTCCCTGCCCCCCACCGGTTTCGTTCGACGTAAAAGCAAATTACCGAAAACTGCGAGTCTAGGTGATGTTCGAAATGATATAATTCTCTTTATAGTGGAACGTTACTCGTTCGAGCGTAATATACGATGTACAGTTCCTCCACCTTCCCCGAAGATTTATTCGACTTGCCGATGTTTTGCGCCGTAACCCGGGAGAGAAATGACTTTTAAATTCAAAAGTGTCCTCGCTGCCGGTGCAGCGTGTTGCCTCGGGAAGCTTCGAACGTTCTCATGCCCGGGAACTTTGACCGGTCGCAACCTCGTGTAAGACCGTCTAAGACAACGACATTGAAAAACTTTGTTCGGTATGGCGGGATCAGGGGGGGAGGTGGGAGGGAACGAAGATCCTATGAATATTTGATGGGGAGCTCGACGGGCAGCTTATACCATAATACTGCAACTATCTATTCTTTTTTTCCCCCCGTCGGACTTGTCCACCTCATTCTCGCACGGTCCCTCTTCATCCCCACGCCGAAAACTGATACTCATTATTCATGCCTCTTGCAACTTATCGCGGCAACGGATTATTCAAAAGATTGCCGCTTCGGTTTTGTTGAGGAAATCTTTTTTCATATTTTTTCTTCGGTTTTTTTCATTTTTTCCGTTGATTAATTTCAATCGCCTGATAGTGAAATTTAGGGAGACGTGTGGGGATGCGCACATCCAGGAAAAAAATTTCTTTGACGGCCACCGTTTATTTCGTTTAAGTATAATGTTTAGTCGATTTAAATAAATATTTCTTTCATTTAAGTAACTGTTTGCTTAATTAAAATAAATATTTATTTAAATCAAATAAATATTTTACTTAAACCAAATAAACGGTGGCCGTAAATTTTTTTTTTTTCTGTGTGCAAGATCATGTGAATATGTGATAGGGAGCTCGACTAGTGGCTTATACCATGCACAGTAAAATAGGCACCAACGTTTCTAATCCGCAAACGTCCGCAATTCTTTTCTTGTCAATTTTACGAATATTTTTTTGTAAAATTAACAATAACACAATTGTGGACGCTTGCGGATAAAAAAGGTTTGTTAAATATACAAATATTTTTTACTGTGTAATACTACAACTGTCGATTTTTTTTTTCTCCCATCGGACTTGTCCACCTTATTCTCGCACGGTCCCTCTCATCCCCACGTCGATAGCTGATACTCATTATTCATGCCTCTTGTAACTTATCGCGGCAATGGATTATTCGAAAGCTTGTCGATTCAGTTTTGTCGAGGGAATATGTTTTCACGATTTTTTTCCGCTGATTAATTTCAATCGCCCGATAGTGAAATCTAGGGCGACGTGTGGGGGAGGTCAAGATCCTGTGAATATGTGATATGGAGCTCGACTGGCAGCTTATAACATATACAGTAAAATAGCTACCAATGTTTGTAATCCGTAAAAGTCCGCAATTCTTTTCTAGTTAATTTTACAAAAAATCTGTCAATTTTATGTAAAATTAAATACAAATGTAAAATATATTTTTTGGAAAATGAACAAGAAAACAATTGCGGATAAAAAAGGTTTGTTAAATATACATATCTTTTTTACTGTGTAATACTGCAACTATCTATTATTTTTTTCTTCCGTCGGACTTGTTCATCTCATTTTCGTATGGTCTCTCTTCATCCCCACCTTAAAAACAGATACTCATTATTCATGAATCTTGCGACTTATCGCGGCAATGAATTGTTTCAAAACTTGTCGCTTCAGTTTTGCCGACGGAATCTTTTTCCGCTGATTAATTTCAATCAGCCGATAGTGAAATTTAGTGGGGGGGGGGGGGGGGGAAGGGCAAGACCCTTAAATTTTTTTTTGGAGAGCCCCATGCCTCTAGCAACTTACCGCAGCAATGGATTGTTCGAAAGCTTGTCGCTTCAGTTTTGTCGAGGGAATCTTTTTTCACGATTTTTCCTTTTTTTCTCGTTGATTAATTTCAATCGCCCGATAGTGAAATTCAGCGAACCAAAAAAAAGGGAGGGGGTAGACGGTACTCTCCGTCGTCCGCATAATAGCCCACTTTATGCGAGCCACGCTCGTCAATTAAACCCGCCGCTTCTTCCGTCTAACGGTTTAATAAACGTTTCCTCGTTTCTCTTTTATTTCAGGTAATTTACCAGCGCGGTCCAGCAGCCGCCTCGCGTCCGCGACATCAACAAAAAAAAAGGGTTGCACTCCTCACGCGTCGACCGCACCCTCCTGGCGCCCGGTGCGCTTGAGTGACGTTAAATGCAAATTGAGTGAGTACCAGACGCGCCGAAAAAAATCCGGCGCCGCGGATGCCTCCGTCGCGGAATACACGCGTAAAAATTCGTGCCATACACGGATGAGCTTGTGTAACACGTTCATCGATTTGGGTCTCTCGATGAGTGACCTTTTTTTTCTCGCGCCTCCTCGTGACGACGAGCCGTTGCAATTTTTGTCGGTTGCACCGAGAGCGGTCCTTCGACTTTGTTAAATATCTCTTTGATCCGTCAAAATTCCGCCCGATAATCGAGCACGTATGCACCTCTGTGCATACCGGGCGGCAGTCGCGCTGTGCCGGTCTCTCGGCTCCCTCTTTACATCGCGCCGCGTTGCCGAAGGCCAGCGGGCCGATGCAGTTTCACAAAGGTCGTGGGCATTAGCCCCGATAAAAGTTCAGCGGCCCCCCGAAGCAAACGATCGCGGCTGCCGCAGGTCGAACGAAAATTGACGGTGGCTGCTCTCGCTGTCACAAAGCTCCCATATGAAAATTGGCTCGGACCGGCCACGGAATCGTGTGTGTCCCGCGATCGACTTGCCCGACAGGACCAGAGCCGGCTGTGCTCACTTTGTCGGACGCAAAGAACGAGCCCGCGGCTCCAGACGAACAACGTACAGGAGAGAGCCCGTGCGCGCCCACGGAGCGAACTCTTGAAGCGCATCGGCGGCGATGAAATGGAAGAGAGACTCTTAACAGAATCAGAGCCCGGAAGCTTCGGCGGTGGAATTTTAAAAACCACTCGCAGATGCTGCGAGGGCGCTGCCCGGGCATTCAACGCTTTCGGCCCTTTCATTCGTTTCTCCGACTTTTTCTTCCTTTCATTACAATTATCCCTCTTTTTACTCTCGTCCGTAACACGTCCGTCCGACCACCGCAGTCTTATTATTTTCCACTCGGCCGCGCGTGTACTCGAGGATTTTACAGCGGTATCCTTACTGTTCGACAAAGAACAATACGCGAATATTCATTCCTCGCCGCACTGCGGATTGTTTTTTATTGCTGCATGTAGAAGAGACCGGGCCAGATGGGCCCTCCAGGCAAATAATTTATATTTATATATAAATATAAATTAATATATATAATTTATATATATTAATTTATTGATTGTCATCCAGCAATGATATTTTCAGTTTTATAGCGTGTCCGATAAAAAATTATCTAGGGCGAGACTGGCTACTCTTACATTGTTCACTTTTTGTTACCCCCTGCCTGTAGTATCCATACATCTTGAGTTTCTCTACTTCTACCTATCAGTAGTGCTCATGCACAAATAATCCGCCGTTGCAGCCTTCACAACACATGAAGACAAGAAAGTTGTCTTGTTTAGGGTGGCCCATTACGCCCGGCGTCGGCTTGATTCTTTGCTCTTGATTCTCGCCCCGGTCTTCCCTACATTATATTAATCGCGTTGGATAGTAGATGATGAATAATAAAAAAGTAGTGAGCACAAATTCTTGTATCACTTCCGGGTTCCAATTATTTTACGTTCCTAGATTTTAAGTTTTAGGTCCCTTTGAAGTATTTTTTTTTTAAGTATGAAGTTTCGAGTGCATTGATTGCTTATTAATTTCTTCTGAATTGAAAGAGATGTATTTGTGATACACCGTGCTTCAAAGCGTTAAATCGTAATATTAGAGGCATCTCTATGAAAATCTTGATCGTAACGCTCTTTAGGGACACTGCACTGAGAAAAATAAATGGTTCTATTAAGCAAATGCGCGGTGACATACGTTTAAAGGTGTATTTGATTGGTACAACGAAAATGTTTGTTTCAATCGACAAATTTTGAATAAATTGAAGCGAATAATCGTTTAATAAAACAATAATGAATGCTTTATTTGTACCAAACAAATAACAGCTTTGAACGTATGTCACCGCGACTTTTGGTTAGTCCAACCAATTTTTTTTCTCAGTGTGTTCATTCATAACTGTAGCTAAAGATGTCTTCACATAAAAACAAACAGTTATACAAAATCCTCTTGTTTATACAGAAGGATCCTATGAAAATTGAAAGAAGGTTCTCTTCCTCCGACTTTTTCTTCCTTCCATTATAAATATCCCTCTTTTTACTCTCCACTGTAACACGACCGTCCGACTGCAGCAGTCTTATTATTTCCCCTCGGCTGCGCGTATACTCACGGAATTTACAACGGTATCTTATTACTCCACAAAGAACAATACGCGAGTATATTGTATCTCGGCCGATTGGGAACGCATCGTTTCTCGCCGCACTACCGATTGTTTTTTTATTTCTGCACTACATCAATCACATTGCATATGATGATGAATATAAAAAAATATTTCTGTATCTACTCCCGGATTCTAATTATTCTAGGTCCTTAAATTAAGATTGGACATTGGAGGCGATATCTTTATGAAAATCTTCCTCGATTTTTCCCGATGAAAATCTCGATCGCGACACTCTTTGAGAACAGTTTTTATTTATAAATTCCGTGTAAAGATGTCTTCGCATAAAAAATAAAAAATATAGATACATAAAATCCTATTGTTTTTACGGAAGGGTTGTTTGAAAATGGACAGAACGATTTCTTCTTCCACTGTTATACAATCCAATTTTCTCGGCCTTCAATCTTAATATTAGAGGTGATATCTTTATGAAATTCTTGCTCGATATCGTACCCAATGAAAATCTGGATTGTAACGCTTTAGGAAGACTTTTCATTTATAAATCTCGCTAAGGATGTCTTCACAGTAAAAAAAGAAAAAAAAAACCCGAAGGTACATAAAATCCTCTTGTTTATACAGAAGGGTCGTATGAAAATTGAGAGAAGGGTCTCGTCTTTCAAGCTCCCTTATCCTGTGGTACGACTGTTATACAATTTACTTTTCGCGGCCTTCAATCTTAAGGAGGGAGTCTCGCTGCGCGCTGACTTCGCATAAGTTCGACAACGATAAGAGGAAATTGCAAGTACTTCTTGATGGCGTAAAAATTTGAAAAAAATCATGTATACTAAAGGTACTGAGAACATTAATTTTGCATAATAATAATTGCAATTTGTTATTAACAAATTCATCAAAAAATTAATTGGTCAACAAATTACCCGGCAACAAAACTTTTTTTTTCGAAAATGATTCGTTTATTTTTCAGAATACGTATGAATTGTTTCGGATTTTTAAGTAATCGTTGATTTTTTATTTTTTTCATATAACAAAAATCAACGATTACTTGAAAATCTGAAAAAATTCATACGTATTCAGAAAAATAAACGAATCATTTTCGAAAAAAAAAGTTTTGTTGCCGGGTAATTTAACCAATTAATTTTTTAATGAATTTGTTAATAACAAATTGCAATTATTATTATGCTAAATTAATGTTCTCAGTACCTTTAGTATACATGATTTTTTTCAGATTTTTACACCATCAAGAAGTACTTGCAATTTTCTCTTATTATTGTCGAACTTATGCAGCGACACTCCCTCCTTAATATTAGAGGTGATATCTTTATGAAATTCTTGCTCGATATCTTACCCAATAAAAATCTAGATCGTAACGCTCTATGAAGACTTTTCATTTGTAAATCTGGGTAAGGATGTCTTCACAATAAAAAAAAAAAAAAAAAATCCAATGTACATAAAATCCTCTTGTTTATACGGAAGGGTCGTATGAAAATTGAGAGAAGGGTCTCTTCCTCCGAGCTCCCGTATGCCGTTGTACGACTGTTATACAATCCACTTTTCTCGGCATAGCCGCGAGTCGGTACATTATGTACACTGGTTCCGCCTACCTGTATCTGTTCGGGGTTCGCTACGTTCGGTCTATGAGGGTAGCTGTTCCAGCGTACGCGCGAGTGGCACTAAAATCAAGATATTGCACCCTGTAAGCTCTCGTCGACGGTGTACAATCTCCGCGGTTCCTCTATCGCGCCCCTCCGTCCGCCCTCCGAAGGATTATCTACTGGTTCAAAGAGTTTACGACTCTCCGAGTACGGCTAATGATCCGACAGCGTGAATTATTATGCGGTACTCTTTAAAATCACGTACCTCCACCTCGCCCGGTAGTTTAGACGGGTGATTAAAATTTGTTTACTGTTCCGCAGCGATTAGAGGATATAAAACGCTCCCTCCCATTCGCCGGATCTGTTAAGACGAAATGCATTCACGTAATAGCCGAGCGGAGCTTGTACGATCGTAAAGATTCTCCGCTACCTTGCGACTTTCTTTTGCAACTACAGTGCTCGTCGATAGTTGGATATTCTCGACGTGAAAAAAAAAAAATTCTAAAGAGACGACCGCAACAACTGTTTCCTGCGCACAGATTTTTATAGTCTCTTTCACGGGAAGTATTCAATGAACTCTCGCCGAATCACCTCGGATATCTCGCGGTGTACACACACATCCCGTGAATACATTGGCAGACTGATGGAAAACGGACGCGCAAAGCACACGGTAGAATGTTTCCGGACGCGAAGCACGGCCCGCATCGTTTCTTTTCCTTTTCATCCCCTAGAATCGCCGGCGCGCAGGAGGTGTGTAAAGGCGAGGAACACATCCTCCGCGTAGACACACACATTAAGGCTTAACGTACAGATAGCGAGGGTGGTGTATTCGCAAACGAGGAGCAACTTCGCTTTACTGTCTCTCGCATCCGCGTCGGAAGGTATGATGAGAGAACGGGGAGCCGGCAAGCCGAGTAGGAGGTGAAAGAAGGAAAAGGCGTAAAGTTGGGGCATGACCAGGAGGCACCATGGAAAATGGAAGAAATGGGGATGAGGCGGAGGAGAAAAAGTGCTGTGCACGGGGGCTGATACGCCCCTGTTCAAAGGGTACTCTGGGCTGCCGTGTGCGCGGATGGAGGGAGGTTTGGTCTAGTTTCGGTGCTTTTTACCAGCACGCGTTTACGGGGGGGCGGTACGGTTGTCGGCCGGAGGAGGAGGCGGAGGTACGTGTAGCCCTGCGGCAAGTTTGTATCACGTTTAAAGGGATTCTCCGGCGGCGGTGGCGAGCGAAAGTAAAGGGTGGAGAGAGAGGGGCGATGGTGCGGGTTAAGGTCCTCGGGTATACGAGAGTACGGGAGGACGAGGAGGAGATGAGTGCACGCGGCATTGTCGGCCCGTGGGCCGAAACGTGCTTGGTAACTCGTGCTTCGGGTCCGAGTGGATGGTCGGGCTTCCGAGCTGGAGTAACCCGCGAGCCTGGTGCACGTGTACCTAAGTAGGATATAGTACGTATAGTTTATTAGACGGTTGAAAGCAGCGAAACCCCCGTTCCCTTCTCGCCGGAGACACATCCGAGGTCTCCCTTTCGCGTCCTCCCCGGCGGTCCTGGTCAGCCATCTCGCTTGTGACTTGCGGCGCAAGCACCTTCGGTCTCTGCCGCGGGGAGGAACCGGCGGTCTCCTCGTCGCACAACCGGCATCCTCGACCCGACCGTACAGTCACCACTCTCACGGTAATTCGGCGTAACACGGCGACGTATCTCAAACTCTAACACCGTTCCCGTCTTACTCGGGAGCGAGCTTCGGAGGACTGTGTCTCTCCCTTCTGGTTCCTCCACGGGTTCGCCGTTTCCACGTCTCGTTATACGAAACAACGAAGCTTGAGGTGGTCCAGGACAACGATGTCGGTGTACTGTGCGGGCTGTACGCGCGCGCATATTATGCCGGCCTCGTGATATTCGAGCTTTACTTACTTGAGGGGCTGGCTATGCCGGGGGCGCCCGGCGAGAGCACGTCGTACACGGGCTGGCCCCCACAGGTTCGCGTTTGTACTTTGTACCTTCCGCAGCTCCGGGCTCATTAACGCGAGAGCTTTCGCGCGTTTATTATCGTCCCTTGAGACCACTGTGGACCGCGCCACTCCACCTCCTTGTCGTTGGCCTCGCGGGCACACCCGGTGTATAATCTCACCACGGGCCGGATCCTTACCGTAACTTGATTACGAAGCTGGATTCGGAAAAATACACTGCGACCTCCGAGCTTCGTTCGCGGCACTGGATAATTGGCAGGACCCGCTCGGAGGTGTTACTGTCGGAGGAAATTTTAGACCAAGAGGTCGCGGGGACCGATGTGACGATCTACAATTTGTGCACAGTGATATATCTCAGCTACACAATACTTATAATTACAATATGTATATTGTACTTATTGTATTATATTTATTGAATTTATTTACTAGCAGTTATGTTGGCTTGGGCGTTCGCGTCGATCGTATGGTTCATAGGATGAGGAAGTCCATTCCATATCGAATGGAATTTCGAAATTTCAGAGGCCATTAGATATACTATGACAACCTGTGGAGGGGGTGTCACTTTCTCCGAAAGGGAAGTTCAGCTGTGGGGGACGAGGGGGGTGGGGCAAACATGCAAGCGAAATTCACAATTTTCCGAAAGATACATAAGACTTATTAATTCGTTTAATAACGGAACGGCCCTAATTACAAGGACGATGGGTGTTGATTGGAACAAAGAGAAAGAGATCCATCGTTTATCAATTGCATACACTTATCACTAGTACATAAGAACAAAAATTGCGATTAATTTTATTCAGGTGATTGGTAACGTGAGGAGTTTATTTTTAAAGAGTACCACGGAAATCTCAAAAAAGGAACACGCCCTGCGTAAAGATGTCTCAACCGACAGCAACGTGGATGCCAACTGAGAAATGCATAATGTGTTTGATAAAACGGAAACTCGAGTTTCTTTCTTCCGTGATACTCTCTCTCTTTGGTTTGCATCGAATCAGAAAACTGACAATTCTTTGTCCATCAATGTCGAGAAGAATCTATGTACTTTTGCCTTAGCGCTTGAGGGGACTTGTCCCAGAGTGCATAATAAATAACGCTCTTTCTCCCCGTCACCTGTACGAATAAGCGATTCGAGCGCTAGCGAATGGATCAAACTGTTAATAATTTTAACCAAAAATACAAGATCCGCAATTGTTGCGCGGAATTCGGAGGAATGCAAGTCAAGTAGAAACATTACGGGTACATAGTTGTGGTCCGTAAAATGCATGGGTCGCCCCAACCGAATTGTGGACCGAATATTTTGGAGAATTCCTGGTCGACACTCCTTCCACGGCGCTTCCAATTCCCACCGGGCGAACATCGGCCGTCCCATCGACCTACGAGCATATTTTTACAATCCACTACAGTTAACGCCTCTAATAAAAAAATACCCAAGTTCGTCGGTTCCATCGTAAAGCCAAAGTCAGTGGCTTTTCTGCCGGGCCAAGCGAGAGGGTGTTGTGGGGTACGCGTATGTATTATGGAGCGTACAGTACCCGCTCGTAGATAGCGTCTTTATAACTGTGCATATACCCGAGATGTTACGGTCGTCCTTCGAAGTGGAGTCAGGGGTCTCGTTGTCCGGGCACGAAAGCTCCGAGCATCCACGCAGCCACCGTCCGAGTGTCAGGACACGTCGACGACGTTACAACCCCAATGGAAGCGATCTCTCCCTCGCTCTTGTCCTCGTTTCGGGCAGCCTGGATAGAACTTAGCGGGTGAACCGGCGAAGCTCTGTACCCGAGATCGGACTGCCGTCGGAAAAGCTTTTGACGGGTCGAGCGGGATAGCGAATTACGGAGGGAGATGCTGAGACTCGGTTGGATCCCGAGGATATCATCAACTGCGCCGGAGCCTCGTTACCGGTCGTTGTCTCTCTCTCGCAACACGGCTCAGCGAAATTAATAATTGTGAACGACGTGCCTCCTCCACCTCGGGCTCCCGAGGGAGTTTCATTGCCGTCGCGCGGAGTCGGCCGTTTGCTCGTCAAGATACACACCGCTTGACTCGGATCGACCGAGTTTAACCGAGGTTATGCAAACTATGTGTATAGCGCGCAGGCCAAATGGATCGGGATGATGAAGGAGGATATGATGCGGATGGAAAACATCCCGGCGAACTCGCGACATCGATATCGTTATTGGAGCTTTCGGCGAATTACCCTCGTTACCCTCCCGGATTGCCAATCGCTCGATTCATTAACGGCGGGATGAGAAACTCGACGAATCTTTAAGAACTCATGAAATTAATCGCCTAGCCGCGATAAGATTTTGCTTCGAGGATATCGCAGGTACACTGAGAGAACGATCTAGTAAAAATGACTATATCGCTTGAGACATATTACCATAGCACATACTAGTAGGGCACTAGGGCGCCACCTGTGGTAGGAAGTACTGGCTTTATAAAAAAATTTCTTAGATATTATGGTAAAAATTATTGGATAATCTGAGACTTTATGCCATAGGTGGCGCCCTGGCGCCCTACTATTATGTGTTATGGTAGGGGAGACCGGGGACAAAAGTAACAAAAATCCTTTTTAATTTTTTAACGATCAAGCCCAAGAGTCTAACGCTTCGGCATCCAATGGTGTACGATTGACCTAGTCTTAGGTATTTAGTTTAAAAAATTGCAAGCAGAAATATGCACGGAATTGCGATCACCGCCCCTTTAAACACAGACGAAATTCTGTAAGAATTTGGGCCGCGGTGGGGTCAATTGTGACGGGTAGTGGGGTCATTTGAAACATCCTCATGCATCAACGAAATCCTTCGCCGACCGCTATTAAGAAATAAAACGGGGGTCCATTATTACAGAAAATTTTTAATTTAGAATAAAAAATTATTTGCTGGCTAAGCCGTTGTAGCCGGCCTGACTATACAGCTCTACTATAAATGTTATAGTCTACAACTGGTTGGTTATAAATTATAAGTGTATAAATTATCGCTGATTGCTTAGAATGTAAAAATCAAATAAATAAAATATATTGGTATTGGTATTGGAAGAAATGAATTATTGCTGGTACAATTGACCCGGATCGACGGATCGACCCAATCGACCCCACACCGGATTATTAGCAAAGTTACTGTGGCATCGGTTAATAACAATCTGAAACGGATCGTCTCAGCGATCAAAATGTTCCGCAAAAATCGAGCTGACGCGATCCGCACAGCCGAAAAATCACTTCTGCGCTCGCGAATCATATTTGGTTTCGGCCAATTGGTATTTTTGAAAACTCAGGTATGAGGAGGTTGCATGGCCATAAGGTGATGTCTATAATGTTGCTCACTTCATATCCGATGCGTACGATCATGCGCAGTGTTGCACGGCTCCTTGTTACAATTGACCCGTGTTACTTTTGTCCCCGGTCTCCCCTAATTTTTACTAGATCCTTCTCTCAGTGTACGACCCAGTCAGGAATAAATACTGTAACGAATATCGTAGCTGACTATTCGTTAAGACACACGGTATTAGTTACGTTTGACATTAGACGAACGAACGGACGGTCGATATGAGATCGATCGTCATGTTAGACAGTCTGGACTGAGACGTCTGACCGAACAGACGTGTGACATTTCATGCTCGGGATATTTAGATGCGATTGTACTAATAATATCCGCACCCAAACTAGATACGCGCGTTATTCATTCGCTCGATCATTACAATACTGTAATTAATTTATTTCACCCTTGCCGACCCTGGACGGTTACAGACAAATTCTTACCCGATGGTAAATTGATGTCCGCTAGGCACATGCATTTGATTTGGACCGTTCGGTGTCGAGGTAATTTACGAAAAAGTAATTACAGTTTTTGATATCGACTGGAGCCTCAGGGGGTTTGACATTGCGTTCGTACGCACCGACGACGGGTAGTTGATGATGACTTCCTCGGTCTGCATCGATGATGTTCTACGTTTTGCAAGTTATCATTTGCCTCCGGATAACTGCGCTATATTTACCAAAACATCACGCATCGTTCACCTGCTTGCGTACATGCCCTGGGCTGGAAACCGTTACCCTCCAACGTTCCACGCATAGAGTGAATGACAAATTCTTACGCGATGCCGAATTGATATGCGCTAGGCGTATACAAATGATTTCGACCGTTCAGCGTCGGCGTAATTACAAAGCAGCAATTGCAGTTTGTGATAACGATTGGGGCCCCAGGGGATTTTACATCGCATTAATACGCCCCAATCATGCACGGTAGAAAAGGTTTACACTTTTTAAAACAGTTAGGGTAAAAGTGGTGAATATGGACCACCTCGATTAACACGTAAATCAATGATATATGGACCGGGCCATATTCCCCACTTTTACCCTAATGGTCCATAAACTTCCACAATTTTTTATTTGTTAATTTTCCGAGAGCACAAGCCGGCTCTAAGTTTACAAACGAAAGAACAATCTAGAATTGTCAATTCTGACAATTCTCCAAACTTGAACAAACGAGTTTGTAACTCATTTTACAAAATTCCGTATTGCGATTGTACGAAATTATTTTTTCGCACGAGTCTCGTACAAATTTTGATTTTACTAGGTGGGAAAATTGCGGTTTTCCGCCTTTTCCGCTTCGCGCGCGACAATCCCCATTTTCACACCTTGTGAAATAAAATGTTGTACGATACTCGTGTGAAAAAAACGTTTTCTGCACGTGTGTGATTGCAACACTCGCCTCCGGCCCGTGTTGCGAAACTCACACTCGTCAGAAGAAGTTTTGTCGCCCTCGTATCAAAATGTACTATTTTTCCACCAATCATGTTCCATATTTTGCAAGTTGCCATTTGCCTCGGGATGACAGAGTTATGTTTACCGAAACATCGTGCATCGTATTCACCCGCTTGTGTACATGCCCTGGGCTTGAACCCGTTGCTCGCCAACATTCCACGCATAGACTCGACGACAAATTCTTACGGCGATGCCGAATTAATATCCGCTAGGCTTGCGCATATGATTTCGACCGTTCAGCGTCGGCGTAATTACGAAAGCGTAATTACAGTTTTTGATACCGACTGCGGCCCCGCAGCGTTTGACATTGCGCTAGTTCGCACCAAAGACGGGTAGTTGGTGATGACTTTCTCCGTTCCCATCGATCATGTTCCATGTTTTACAAGTTACCATTGCCTCGGGATAATATAGTTATGTTTACCGCAACATCGTGCATCGTTCACCTGCTTGCGTACATGCCCTGGGCTTGAAACCGTTACTCACCAACGTTCCACGTACAGAGTCGATGCCCGGGGAGCGCGCTCGCTGCTAGTTATTCGAGCTGTCCCGAACTCACTACCTGCACGGAAAGCAGGTAAACCACGATACACTTTGGCTCAATATTGAGTTTCGAAAATCGAGTTACAACGGTCGGTTACACACGCCCGCATTCTGCAGTACAAACAGAGGCGATGTCACCGATCCACCCGTTGTACGGTCACGGGGTAGATTCACTGCGAATTCGATTTCATTCGCTGCATGCACTGTCTTTCCGAAATCGGATCGAGCCTCCATAGAGTAGCTCATCGCTTGGTCCTTTCGTTCGGCGAGTGCTTGTTGTCACTAGAATGGACAGAACGGGGACGAGGGAAATACCATACGTTTGTATTTTTTTGTAATTTGTCGTAAATTACCAATACCAAAAATTTTTTGATGTTGATTTTTTATTTTTTTTATAGAACAAAATCAACGATTACTTAAAAATCTGAAAAAATTCATACGTATTCAGAAAAGTAACGAATAATTTTCATAAAAAAAAGTTTTGTTGCCGGGTAATTTGTTAAACAATTAATTTTTTAATGAATTTGTTAATAACATTTTGCAATTATTATTATGCAAAATTAATCTTCTCAGTACCTTTAGTATACATGATTTTTTTTCAGA
>JAPYZC010010236.1:0-10898 GCA_030522665.1 Ichneumoninae sp. A BG-2022a
GAATACGTATGAATTTTTTCAGATTTTTAAGTAATCGTTGATTTTTGTTGTATAAAAAAAAATAAAAAATCAACGATTACTTAAAAATCTGAAAAAATTGACGGTCAATGATACGTTTAAAAGAATATTTATTCAGAGGGTTGAAGGACTTAGGCCGTCAGCCTAAGTCCCATTTCTTTTACGACTAATCCAATTTTTGTTATTAAAAAATTCTGAAGCTGCAACAAAATACCACAAACTCGTGCCGAAAAAAATATTAAAATCTTTTCCAACTTTACGGTAATGGGTAATATATTATTTTTTTCAGCGAGCAAAGTTCGCGCATCGTCACTCGATAGCCGGTCAGGAGACAGCGGGCCGAAGGACGTCGCGTCGTCTGCAGCACGTTATCGAGAAGAAAGCGTCGAAGATGTTGCTGCGAGCATCCCAGACGACGGGTCTGTCGTTCCCGACGTCGAGAAAGCCGCTGCCCCAGCCGTCGGGTCACGCTCTCGAGGACGCGGCGCCCGACGAACAGGAGATGGAGAACTACTTGCTGCTCACCGCTGGGCTTCACAAATTGATGCAGGCCGAGCGTAGCCTGGTGGCGAAGATTCTGCGATCGCTCCTGCAACCTCAGGTACTCGAGGCCACAGTGCGCGACGCTATGGATCTCGTCGCTCACGACGGCGACAGCATCGCGACGCGCGCCAAACGATGCATCGCCAGGCGCGACTTCTCCGCCGTTCTCGTTGTTTTTCCGATCCTCAAACATCTCGGCGAACTCAAACCCGACCTCGAGAGGACCGTCGAGGGATGCGACTACGCGCTGCGATCGAAATTCGCTTCGGTCTTGAACACACTCAATGCCACCGTAAGTTTCGCACTGCATTAGAAGCTCGACTGATCGGAATCAATTTGGGTCGAACCTAGTTCGGATTAACGATTGTTCGGATAATGAAAATTTAATAACGAGCCATTACATACCAGAGCTGGGCAGTATTTTAAATACTTGATGTATTTTAGGTATTTAAAGTACGTATTTTAAGTACTCAAATACTTTTCTGGTATTTTAAGTACTTTTCGGGCCCTTTAAGTACAAAATACAAAATACTTTTGCGTCTACTCCATACTAGAGCTGTACGGTCAGGCTGGCTATCGTACAGAGTTCAGAAACGTATCGTACAGAGTTGCGCACGTAAAGGTTTTGTGCATAAAACCGTTTTCTCACCTCGGAAAGTAAAATTTGATACGACACTCGTGCGAAACACTATTTTTTAACTGGTGTGATTGCAGAACACGTCAGAATAGTATATTATGTTACAAGGGAGAAAAGCGCGTCTTTTTACCGAGTGTGAAGTTTGATGCCCGAGGGAAGCAAGGGCAGAAATTCCTCCCGAGTGGCATACACCATTTTTTCCCGGACTGTGCTAAAAAGTAGCCATATTTCTATGCCTGGATTGGGTCACTTCTCACCCCCGTTACAGTCATGAAATAGGGCCTTTTTAGCGTAGTCGGGAAAAAATATATTGTCGATAAAAATTATGAATTTGTATTAATTAATGTATATATTTATCTTACATATTTATATATTTATCTTATATATTTATATATTTATTTGATCCTCTTGTAAATCGAAGGGTGCCAAAGCTCTGGAGGACTTTGCGGAGAGCGTGAGAAACGAGTCGGGGGCGGCATTGCCAAAGGACGGCACCGTCGCGGAGGGTACCAGCAACGTTCTCGTATTCCTGGAGCAACTGGCCGAGTACGCGGATACCGCGGGCGCTGTTCTGCGTCGCAACAACGAGGGGGATAACATATCCGGTGGAAATTCGAAGCAAGTCGAAAATGCCGATCGCGTTCTTCTCGGCGTTTACATAAGTGAGATATCGCATTTTTACGTTTTTTTCTCATTTTTTTCGAGTCATTTTAATCTCCATAATATTTTACAGCATTCTTAATGATCTGCTGAGTTATAGATAATAATTTCATTGTCACGACGATGTTTTTATTGCAGAGAAAGTTTTGGCGCAATTGAATCTCGCTCTTGTGAGCAAAAGCGACGCATCGTACTCGGACGTAGCTCTTCGGGCGCTATTCCGACTCAACAATCACAACTACGTCGTTAACGCCCTGCGACGAAGTTCGCTGATGGAATTGCTACTCCTCGCAGAACCTACTGCGGATCAGACTTATCAGGATCTTCTGGCACGCGACAAAACTAATTACGTCGCTGCAACTTTCGCGAAAGCTCGGGCATACCTCGATCATCCTCTCGACGAGCCTGGTGCGTTCGATTATCGATACTATTACGATTCACTCGTCTTCGACGTCGGCAAATATCAATTTTATTTATTTTTATTTAAAAAAAGCCCCATGCTCTTAATTCTTTTAAATGTTTAATCAGATTGGTCGTTTATTATAATTTTTGGTAACATTCTTGTGAACATTGATCTAACCATTTTTATTTTACGAGATTTTGAAGAAAAGACTTATTATTTTTCGAGAAAAAAATTCTATTGCGGGGAGAATAAAATAAGTTGTAGATTTGTAATGAGCGGTGGAAAAGGCTCCGAAACGACCAATTACGAAAATTTGTTTTAGCAATTTTCGTACGGTAAATTTTGGCCGTTCAAAATTTATGTTGCGAGGAATAATTTCATCTACGGAGAAGCCAAAATCAGTCAGACCACTTTTTCATACAGGAAGCAATGTGCAAATTACTTTATCTTTAAAAATTGTTCATTTATCGAATTAGATGGATCAATATTTCAGCGAATTATGTCGATTTTCTGATTGCAGAACCCGCTTCGAAAGTCCTGAAGGAACGTTTCTCCGGTTTCACGAGAGAGCTTGAAGAGGCTGCAAAGTGTCATCGCTCGTACTCCGTACCGGACGCTCGACTTCGCGAGGAATTACGTCGCGAATTGGATCAAACACTCGTACCTTATTATTCCCAGTTCTACAGAAAATATCGTGCGACGTCGTTCTCGAAAAATCCTGGGAAATACGCGAAATACACGCCCGAACAGGTGTCGGCGCTGATGAAAAATTTCTTCGACACCGCCGCGTAATTTCGACGATATTAAGGGGGTACGGCAAGTTTATTCAAGCAATTGCGAACAAACAATTGTCCTTAAAAATGGAATCATTAAAATTTCCAACGCTTTTTTTTCACGTCTGTTTATTTCGACGTGAAACATTTTTCTGAATTTTTTATCGCCGTGAAATACGAAAAAAGCGTACTGACGTATTTACATTTTACGTTTTTGAATGCTTCTTGTTTTACTATCATTTTTGTTCCAAGCGCTATGATCGCCGAACGAACGGTTTTGGACAAGATAAAGATTTGTTTTAACTTCTTTTTCCATTCGAATCAGTTCGATTCGATTCTAATTTTCACAAAAGTCATCGCAAAATTTTACATACGAAAAATTGTTAAATCAGCAGAGATATTTTCTTGTTTCCTCTATATTTTCCACGACTTATAAATCAAATGGAAGGCAAAAGCTTCAATGCAAGTATCCAACTACTGCATCTTTCGACCGAAGAAATTAACATTGTGAAATTTTTATGAGATCCTCGGATTCGTTAATGCGTTTGTTCGAAAAAAAGTTTCTATTTTTAATAATCAAAAAATGTAGTTGCGAGTGCTTCGACAATATTGTAATCACGTGTTTTATTGTAATTTTCCCGATAAACCACTTTTCGAGTTTTTAAGCTCGCGTGCCCCCTTGAAATGCACAAAAATGTAAATTAGTAGACTTAAATTGTAAAAAAAAAATAAAAATATGAAAAAAATCTTACGCAAACTTACATCGATCTGCTGACTTGTTTTCTTTCTTCTGCGCAGCTGTACAGATAGGAGTACGAATATTCGAAACGACAATTCGTTTAGTAAACACCCATTTAATAAAGCAAATTTAGTTACAATATCTATGGTTCCTCATCCACGGGCCGAGTGAATAATCGTCGTTCCGTTTTGGCGTCGATCACCCGACCTGGTCGCTTTTACTCGATCGCCGTATTTCTTAGCGAAAGGAACTGAAACAAAAGGTCCGTCGATCGATCGACGATTCGGAACGACGGAAAATACAGTAAGGTTTTTCCATTTTTTTTTCCATTTCATCTCGTTTCTCTCGTATATACCTCATATATATATAAAAAACAATTAACGTTCGATTTAGATTCGATTAGTTGGCTTATACGTTACGCGGTTGATGATAGGGGGTAATAGGAATAAGTTTGAACTCCAGCAATTATTTACAATTATTTCCTATGGCTCGCCTATTTTTATATGTATATCTCGCTTCTTCCATTTTTTTAAACTCTCACTCTCTATCTCTCTCTCTTTCTCTCTCGTACACACTTTTCAACTTTTTCACCCACAAATCTTTCTCATGCAATCCAGCCAATTGTATTCCACCCATTCTCATTTTTTTAAATGTTGTTTCGTGCATTCTTGCTGTCCCTTTCGCTTCGACGATTTTTTTTACAAGTTCGCAAGGAATATATTTTTTTCAATTTACATCTATTTTTTTGTTTTTTGTTTTTTTTTTTTTTTTTTTTTGTTTAATGCTACGATACGATATTTCGAAAAAAATGTTGAATCGAGTCCGTAAGTAAAATGGAAAGAAATGAAAATCACTGCCTCGGTGACAATTGTGCGTACGTTTAATCGGATCGTGGGTCTTTAAACGATAATCATAGTCTACAAACTCGTAATTGATTCGTTAATAATTCGAGCCGTGAAAATTCATTTGACTTAAGCGAGCGAATTACACCCGTTTGCATCGAACACTGCCAATCATTGAGGACCGATAAATAACGTTACAGTCTCTATGGTTTTTAAATGTAAACAATATTTTTTTTGTACATTTGCCCTACTGAAGATAAACTTTATGAATAAACGTTTTAAATACAAAATGTAAACAAAAAATAATAAAGAGAATGTTATAAGGAATTGTTATCGACAATTATTTTATAGTGGCATCAGTATTTTTTCATACCGGCAGCTTTTTTGTAAAAGTTGGAACTAAGTTCTCACATAAAATTGTTCCTGTAGTCGTAGGAACGAGCAATTGTTTGTAACAATTTTTTTTTTAACAATTGTTCACAACAGTGCTATTTGTAACATTTGTTTTAAGTATTCCCCAATTTTTTTTTACAATAAAAAAAACAAACACTCATCGTCAGCAAGACAAATATTGATGTTTCTCATCGAAGACTGGAACGTCAATGATCAGTTTATCGATTTTCAGACCTCATTTCGCGAGTAATCCGCTCGCTGGTCGGAACGAGGAATTCGCGAAGGGAAGCGGCGACATTCGTGCAAAAATAATTGAAAAAAAAAGAAAAATAAATCGAAATCATCCCGCGTTTACACGTAAACACAATTGCAATACAATACGCGTGTCTCGCCTCTAAATTGATTTATTCTCGCTCGCGCTCAAATTTTTTTTATTTTTTAAAATCTGTTTCACGATCTTTTCCACGTTTCTTCGTCTTCCCGCAGAGCTCTTGGTATGTATTTAGTAATATTTTTTGTTTTTTTTTTTTTTTTTTTTTTTTTCTGTTTTTTAATCATTAATCATAATAATATATATAATCATTAATAATAATAATAATAATAATAATAATAATAATTAATAATAATAATATTATTATCCATATACTCTAGTATACTGTACACAATCGGTTCATATCTTGGCTTCTCTCGCGACACACACATGCACACACACGCTTTCTCTCTGTCTCTCCTCATTCACTCAAATTCTTTCATTTTTCTCGCTATTTTTTGTTTCATCTCGAACATATCGAAGCGAAGAATTTGTTTTTTTTTCTTCCTTTTTTTCATTTAAAGTCGCGCGCGACTGTTTCGGGCCTTTTTTGTTTTCATTTTTTGTCGCAAATTTTTCGATTCGAGTCGAAATAATAATAATTATTATTATTGTTGTTTATTCCCTTGTCAAGAGCGTTTTTGTTTTACTTAACGTGTCTTCGATCGATCTTATCGGCGCGTCGAGAAGCCTTTTTATCCGCAGTATTTTTTTTTTCTTTATCCTTCCACTACGTTTTTATTTATTTACTTTTTTTCAACGCCTTTTGTCGCTTCCAGCCGTATGCGCTCTTCTTTTAGCCGTCTATTTTTTTTTCTTTTTTTTTGTGCGTTTCGCCGGATATACCGGACTGTGCGGACTCTTTCACATTATTCTTTTACTCTTCTTCATTCGGGCGTGGAAATTCGCTGAGAGATGACGGGTACGAGAGCGTTTGTTAATTCGATCGCTGGCGAAAGGGGGCCGCGCTCGAAGAGAGCGAGGAGAAGCGGAAATTGAAGCCAGCGCGGAAACGAGCTTTCGGATGATAAACTTATTTGCGTATCGATCTCACGGCGGAACGCGATTGGCGAAGGATGTATTCGAAACGTCGAAGATCGATAGCTTCATCTCGTAGGCGTTGATTTTTTTTTGTTTCTTCTTTTTTTCGTTACGCTGATGTTTTAATGCGGGCTTGTTGTTCTTTTGTTGTTATGTTGTTGTTGCTGTTGAGTTTCCGTGTTGAAACAATTAATATTATAGGAGGCAACATTTGCGCTTCGGTTTTACCTGAAGAACGGGACAGAGAACGGCGCGTATCGCCTCGTCGAAAACCGTCTTCAGGCCCTTCTGCGTAAGGGCCGAGCACTCGAGGTACTTCACCGCTCCGATTTCCTTAGCCATCGCCAGACCCTGCAACGAAGCATCGATAAACAAAAAATTATTATGTTAGGATTTGCTTTATTTTTATTTATTTTATAGGCCTTAAATCTGTAATGTGTGATAGAATTTTTATACTCATAGTGAAATTTCGAATTAAATTCCCTCGCGGTCGAACCAACCGTAAAACTTTGGGATTTTTTTTTAACAATCTTCTCCAACTCAACCAATCGATTAAGGTGCTCCAAAACGACTCTGATTCCAACCTCCTGGAGGTTGGTTTTTGGTTGATATTTAAAGACTAACCGTAATACACACCGTTATAAGTTTCGGATAGATAGTTGGTTTATAGTTGGATTTTCCCAAAACAACCCAATTTTCGACTCCACATCGAGATCACCGATAGCTTTTGGCTCAGGGTTGGAAATCGGGTTGTTTTAGGAAAATCGAACCGTTTTAGGAACAAGCCTCCTAGCCGACACGTACAATGGTTGGTATTAGTGTTGGTTTTTTAATATCTCCAAAAAATCTACCTCTCGAAGGTTGGGATCAGAGTTGGTTTGGCGCACCAATCGACCGGTTGGTTTCAGGCTTTTCAGAACGCGAGGGGAAGCACCCGGAGCTACGAAAAACAATATCGAAATTAATAAAATGTCTATGTTTTATCGATCTTTTCTTGATCCAATTTTTTGTAATAAAGGGCCCAATTTTGGAAGAATCGTAAGCCAAGGTTCTTCCGATAATTTAGCTACTTTTTATACTCGAACTATTTTTTTATAGGCGTATCACGTGTCACGAAACAATTTTTGTTTGCGTTTATTTTTTAGATAGACATTTTTTTTACCTCGGCGAAATCGAAAGTAAATATTAAATGTTCAGAAAATGTTGTGTAACTTATGAAAAGACCGCACTTAAGGCGTTCGCACAATCGGAATCGTGAATGTTTAATATTTTCTGTGTTTCTGAGCCGCCCCCAATCTACGCGCCCAATTGGTAACAAAAACAGTACTGACTGCCGTTTTGGGACCGCAGACCGCCGAGGAAAAGAAAATTAGCTTTATATCACTCGGTGTGAAAAACCCCACTTTCACACCTTGTGAACTAAAACTTTGTACGATACGAGCACTCGCCTTTGGCTCATATGGGACACCCTATGTCCCACCTTAACGCACAGGGTTAACGGACGGTTCGACGACTTCAGGCGAAAACCGTGTTTTATTCATTGTCGATAAAGAGGACACCGTGCAAAAAATCACGTGCGATCGATTGTTCGCAAGGGTGTTCCGGTCACGTGAAAAAATTCAGCGGCTTCGAATGTAACAAATAACAAAACTAGTTCAATTTATTTATTTTTTTTTCTCTGTTATACTTTTAATATCTTTCATCTCTCTAAAATCGGACTCAAACAATTTTCTTTTTCATATGTGAAATACCGGCAATGATATTTCACGTAACTTTAAGGGACGATTAGACGATTCCAGGCGAAAAACGTGTATTTTTTACATCGATAAAGAGGAAATCGTGTAAAAAAATCCCATGCAATCGATTGTTTGCAAGGGTGTTTCGATCGCATGGAAAAAATCTGTCGCTTTGAATGTAAGAAATTACAGAATGAGTTCAATTATTATTTCCATATTATGCTTTTAATATCTTTGATTTTTTAAAAATCAGACTCGGAAAATTTTTCATCTTTCGAACCAGGGACTTCTTTCATGTTGTCGCAACATAAATTCATTAGAGGAACAAACCTGAGGATATGTGATGGGCGCGAGTTTCTTGTCTTTGAGTTTCTCGATAGTCTCCTTGTCCTCGCGAAGATCCAATTTGGTTCCGACGAGGATAATTGGAGTCGAAGGACAGTGATGACGAACTTCGGGATACCACTTCGCCCGGACGTTTTCGAAACTCGCAGGGTTTACGAGCGAGAAGCAAATTAGAAAAACGTCCGTCTGCGGATAACTCAGCGGCCTTAGCCTGTCGTAATCTTCCTGACCCGCAGTGTCCCACAATCCGAGATTTATGGGTTTCCCATCGACCATAACATTCGCCGAGTAGTTGTCGAACACAGTCGGTATGTATTCGCCGGGAAAGGCGTTGGTAGTGTAGCTGATCAGCAAGCATGTTTTACCCACGGCACTGTCGACAAAAAAAAAGAAAAATTTAATTGTCACAAGAAAAAAAACATCAAAGAACAACGAAATTCAATTAAAAAAAATATATTTTATTAAATATCGCTTAACAGCTTCGGTGGACAAAAATTTAATGTATGTAAAATAGTTTGTATTTAATCAATTAATGAATGGAATTAAATTAAATGAACTTGTTATTATTAGATAGACTCGACTAATTAGATTGGGTAATGAGTTCACAGAAATTAACCAAATTTTCAGTATTTCCCATGCAATGTTTGGAACTGCTCTCCTGGTGCGAATGAGACTTTAGGCTGTGGCGTTATCTGATATTTAGATAGAAGCATTTCACTTCATGTAAATTCCAGCAAACTCTCAGATCATAAAGTTTGTATATATATATACTATGTAAAAAAAGGCCATTGGCCCATACACTCAAGTAATAAATAATTGAATATATAAATAAATAATAATTATTATTTATTTACAGAAAGAAGGTTAACTACTTGTAGAATCTGCATCATATAGTTAACGTTAAATAGACAAGTGTTTACTGAGTCTATTTTTAAATTGGTTGATTAAATGCAGAAATATCTTTTATCCTCTTTCACGGGATAAAGCGATATTTTAACGTGCTTTTATTTTACGAGACGCTAATCAGAATTAACTTATTTTTTTATGTCAAAAAAAATGAAATTTTGAAGCCTTAAATGATTTTTTAGCCAATCGCATCAATGAAAAATGTATTATTTGGAACGAACATTTTTCGATCACTAAAACAAGGTTGAAAGACTTTTGTTTGTTAATGTTTTTTATTATATAGGGTAAAAGGTTCAATGAATGAAAACTCGAAGAAATGAACGATCTTAATTCAATGGTTCCCGAAACCATATCGGCATTTTTTTCCGCATAATATAAGATGAATTAATAGATCGCTGAGTCTTGCATACGCGGCCGATGAGTTTCGTTCGGTGAATCACCTGGCGAACATTGAAAAGTTCTACCAATGTTCGTTAGTCAGCTAGGTATTAGTTTAATGTCCTAGTCACAAATTTAAAAAAAACTACTATATTTTCATGACACGAGCATTTTCCCGGACAAAAATCGATCAAACAGATTTTTCAACCAATTCTCCGGTGTAAAAAAAACCAAGTGTTTTCTTCATAGAAAGATACAACGCATCGAACGTTTGAGCCAAAAACGATTTTTACAACGGTGCTTTTCTTCAAACGTTCAAAACGCCGCTCTATCGCCCAAACCATCCAGCCAGCTCATCCATGCTTTTGCAACAATGACAAGTGTTTATTTGTTGTCGTTTGCATCAACTCGACAATTCGCCAACATTGTCGACTCGTCGATTTATTCCGCCAAGACTTTAGCGTACCATAACCTGAAAATTACGCCAAAGATTTCCTAGCGCAATATATAAAAAAAAACGACGCCCGTTGCCTCTTAGGCACTTCAACCGATCCTCTTTCAGGTGGTAAACAGAACAACGATAACAATAATAATAGTAGCAACAATGTCGGCCTCGTTAGGATTTTTGATTGGGCGGAGGACGGGTCGGAATAAGGGTCGGCTATCGAACGCGATGTTCGCGTCGTCTCAGCGAGATAAACCAAGCTCTCCGTCCCTCCCGATCCAAAGGCTCCGCGGAAACATTCAATTCCCCCCCCCCCCCCTCGCCCCTCGAAAATCGAACGATCCGATTCGCAAGTAAAAAAAATAACCTTCGACCGTTCTTTATTCAATTCTCTCAAGCGAAGTAATCCGACAGAAATTTTCTTGTCTAAGATCGTAAGGAATATTCTCGGGTTAGCCTCTCGACACGCCCGTAGCTTCTCGGCCTCCCGAGACACCCACGAAGAGCGTGACGATGAGAATTCATACGATGCCGCTGCATACCGAATTACATTTTTTTTCCTTCCCGTTTCGTTCATTTTTTTATTATCTGTCTTGTCGGACGAAAGGAAAATTGTCATTTACTTTCGTGAACGAGCGATTAACGTTCGTCGCGATGCAATACGCGTGAATTTTCAACAAAAAGCCTGGCATTCGGATTTTAAGGACGAGGGCAGGAAGGAGGGGGGGG
>JAPYZC010010245.1:0-10029 GCA_030522665.1 Ichneumoninae sp. A BG-2022a
TGCCAGCCTGATCAGGGCCGGATAACGTACAGGTAGGGGACACCTGACTGGATATCCTTCGCTTTTGACGAGGCTAGCCTGATAGTACCCCGATCAGGGGCTTGGCAGGGGAATCAGGCAAGCGTGCATATTGCATGCCTGGAGAACATTGATTTTGCATAATGAAAATTTCAAAAAATGATTCTAAGGTATTTGAAATATAAACTTTTAGAAAAGAATTAGTTAACCTTTTTTTCTAATTACAAATAAATTCGTACATTTTTTACAGTTGATGTGAATTTTGAATAGAATTTTCGTACGTTGGAAATTTTTTTTACTAAATCTTGCAACGAATTTCGGATAATGTAATAAGTTAATAAGTAGATAAATCATTTAAATAATTCAATCGATTCAATAAAAAAGATTCCTTGATTGTTTGTTGAACATTTATTTTTTATTTATTGCAATTTTTTTACATTACTATTATACAAAATCAACATTCTTAGCATGTTACATATGATTGATTTTTTTCGTTTTTTATCTCATTAGAAAGTGTTCAAAATTCTCATTGAATTTTATTTTTTGTCGGCTATGCACGCGTGAGGCACTTTGTACAAGTAGATTTAGTCGTGTATATCCTTCTACCGGAGCTTAAAAGCAAATTCAACATTATGTTTGTCAAGTCGAGGATAGCGGAGTTGGTTAAGGCGTCGCCAAAGCAGTCCCCATTGGCAAGGTCGCTGGTTCAAGTACGACCATGAGAGAATTAAAAATTAATTTCTGAATTGTAGTAATTGGTTAATTTAATCCGAAGAACAAATATAAAAGGTTCACAAATCCGATAAAATAACGCTAATAAATAAAACATATTTATTATATATTTTTAGGCCGTGATCAGGCGGCTTGATCAGGACCTTATAGGGCCATGGCGTTAGATATCTGATCAGGGCCTGATAAAGGTGCCTTATCAGGACCTGATGAGGAGTCAGGCCGTGCCTGATAGGGACCTGACATCAGCCCGACGGTAATTTCTACTCGGGATAATGTTCACCTCAATCGCTCGTTGATAAACTTCAACACATGATTTACCTTGAATCTGAGATATCCGACAGGTGCTTTACCGTATCTTATACCCAAGAAGGATGCGTATTGCACTGAACTGAAAGTGGCAAGGATCTCACCTCTTACCGGACCACTGGTCGTATTGACAACAGCTGTCGATTTGGCAACGACGAACATCGTGACGAAATCTATCGACACGATCGATGACACTACAAGCATCATGCTTCTGTTTAAAAATCTGCAGCAACGATTTTGCATTGCCGCTAAAACTTCTATGATTCTAGTGGATTTATGACGGTCGACCCTCCAAGACTGAGACGCCTTTCTGGTGACCAGTTAAAGTTTGACCAGTGAATGTTGTTACATTACGAAGTCACCTCGACTACAGTGCACTCACACTCGAGCCTTAACGATAATGCCTTTATCGAGTATTTGTGTACTGATAGCCGCACCAATTTATTGCCACACAGCATTCTCAATGCCGCGCTAATGCAAACCCAAGGATAGCTCAAATCGACAATCGGGGACTGCTTCTTTCTGCCGATGTTTGCAATATTTCGTTTCACTTCGGAACAAGTTGTTACGTCTCACACTGTGGCTACAAGCAATGCTCGATTTACTGGAATGAAAATACTAATCAAGTTAATTTTAGGAATTTCTCCCGTGGTCTACCGAACCACTAGGGTAGAGCGGGGCAAAATGGGCAACGGGGCAAAACGTCATTTTCCAATAACTTTTGGATGCCCGAATTCGCCCTATCGGATACATCAGGCTTTTCGGCCCGATCTTTTCTGCCTTGTCCGATCCAAAAATTATTGGAAAATTTAGTTTTGCCCAAATACCCCGTTTTGCCCCATTTTGCCCCGCTCTCCCCTACACTGAAAAAATGGATCGAAAGATTTGTAATGTCTAAAATAGGTTTCCCTATTTTAGATATTACACAGTAAAAAATAATTTCGATAAGCGACTCATTTATTGAAAAAACGGGATCTATAATTTCTCATCTTTGTATGTGAGTCTACCCGACTAATTGGATATCTAATTTTGCATTGGATGAACATTCCAAACGATTTCTGCTCTACACCGCAACTGCAAACGAGGGTTTTTATTCCTTTGACTGGAGTCAAAGGAAACGTGGTAGGAAATACATCATTAACCGAGCGCACGCGCCCATGTCCAATTTAACGTTCCCTCGATCTACCGAATATGCAATGTCTGCGGGATAAACATTTTGCCGCGAGATAATGAACGAAACATCTCAGCGGCACATATGCCAACCGGTTGGATCGAATAATGGGACGTCATGCCGTAGTCAAAGGAATCTATGAAAGTCAGATGAACGGACACGAAGAGCCCGCGTGGTTCCGTTCTTGGAAATCCTGTTGACCGAGATGCCAACCAGTGAAACTTCTCGACGGGGCTATCGTCAATATAGCTACAGCTTTGAGTTCTGCGATCGTTTGAACGGTATCGAACGTGTCTATTAACGTCGGAAGAGTTCCTACCGATGCTTAGTGCGTAACTCCAATTTTTTTCACCGCGACGAAAAAAATGGCTTCTTTAAAAAAAATCTAATAATTAACGGTACTGGTAGTCGTAAAATGAAAAAATTAGTCGTACTAGCAACGAGAGAAAAAAATTAAAAAAAATGAACATGTATAGTTAATAGATGGAGATGTCTGAATCGGTTCCGCCGACGGTCTTCGACCGACTGCTCGAATCCCACAGCGGCGATAAAGCTGCTTTTTATGCGGCAGAGACTCCAGGCGAAGAATTCTCAGCAACGTACCGCGCAGTCTCGCACTCACTGTCGGTCGTGATAAAAGGCAGCGACAAATCCAACCGAGCAGAGTAGAATTTCCGGGAGCGAGAGTTTCGAATCGTTCGAGAGAATGCGCCACATGCTAAAAATCGTTTATAGACAACGTGATGGAAAATAATTTTTTACTCAATGTAAACGTAACGCATGTGGGCCTAAAAGTGGGACAAAGAAGTTTCGACCTGAATTTCCGTCTTACGGAGGGAAATCCCACTTCGATAGAGAGAAAAAGTACCCGAACATCCTTTATGATATTTAATTCATTAGTTACTTAAAATAAATATTTTTTAATTTAACTATTTATTTAAATTAAACTGGCAATTAAATATTTTCATGATTTTTTTTTTTTTTTTTTTTTTTGCAGACGTCGCTCGCCGGTCCGTCTTACTCGCTTTCTTTCGCATGCTTGGCAATACGAACCATAGAGTTCGGCCAATAATGGACCCTATCTGCGAACGTGTCGGTAAGGCTCGAGCGACGAGAATTGAATTCAACAATTTTCATATCAATTAAGAAATTTTCACTATTGTAACGAGGTAAAAGAGTGGTCCATATTACCGAACTACCAATGCTTTATGAAAACCAAGGAAACTCGTGTACCATTTTTTTTAATCTCATCGGGAACAAGACACTTAATCTACTGTTATCGATACGAGTTAACGTATCGATACGAGTTACGAGTTTTGGGTTTTTTTTTTTAATGCCTATTTAAAATGAACCGGAAATTATTTCATACCTTCAGTAATAACTTTCAGTATTTTTTAATGCTTAAGGTGTAAAATAAAAAGAATCACATACTGCACACATTTAGAACATATAAAATTATTTACTAAAAAATATTTTTTTAATAGACATTTACACACATCACAAATTACACGGAGTTACAATAAAGACATAGTGACACGTTATTTTTTTCTCTAATAATCTATCTACAAATTAAACGGACTTCATTTGTTCATATCTAAGTATACGAATTAGTCCAGGTTTTTTCTTGCCTTTTTTGCTTAAAGCCATATCGGAGAAATAAATACACGCAGCACGAACGTTTTTTGCGATAACTAATGTCCCGGTTGAATATTGAATTTATCGCATCACTGCAACCGTCCGGGTCGCATTGTCCTTAAATCCAGTAATTCGAACGATCCGTAATCCCGGCTCTGAGGCAGGTATCACAAATCCGAGATGCACACTGGAAATCCACCGAATCGTTCGTATCGACCGGGAGATCGTCACAACTTCTGGAACCGAGTTTCATCATCCCTCGGATGATGTACTGATTGCTTTATTGGCCGCGGCGACGAAACCTGTACGGTCGTACTTTTCCAAAACGCATACTGTGCGGATGATAGTACGTGTACTCGATCATCACTGAAACATATAATTCACGATAATTCATCTGACAGTACAACGTAATTATTCTAAAAAAAAAAAATTATGAATTTTGATCGAATTTTGTTTATTTCAATGAGCCTCTGGGTGAAGTCACCGACGAATGAACACTTAACCCCTTCGCTCTCAGGTGCCCCTAAAGAGACCGCAACCTATAGGGAAATGCGTTTCTCTGACAGTAAGGTGGCAAGAGCATGTGCAATACCACGGTCGGTAATAAAAACTGTAATCAACCTTTCTCATGGATTCTGGCATATACGGTCAAAAGAAAAGTCTCATCGGAAGCGGATATAATTTCGGCTTCCCATGAGACTTTTCTTTTGACCGTATATGAATACCGACTGAGCCCGGGATGGACGGGGAGGGGGTGTTTCATATGGTCTTGAGGAGGGAGTCTCGCTGCGCGCTGACTTTTTCGCATAAGTTCGACAACAATAAGAGAAAATTGCAAGTACTTCTTGATGGTGTAAAAATCTGAAAAAAATCATGTATACTAAAGTCACTGAGAAGATTAATTTTGCATAATAATAATTGCAAAATGTTATTAACAAATTCATCAAAAAATTAATTAATTTAACAAATTACCCGGCAACAAAACTTTTTTTTGTAATGAAAAATGATTCGTTTATTTTTCTGAATACGAATGAATATGAATATGAATTTTTTCAGATTTTTAAGTAATCATTGATTTTTTATTTTTTTTTATAGAACAAAAATATATTCCTAGGTAGAACCCCCTACCTAGGAATTAACGATTTTCCGAGAAAACTAATTCTGTCAACGAATACCGTATATGCATTGAAATTGTAAGCCGTCTTGCGCGATACTTTGCTCCAAACACCTCAAAATGTTCCACGGAAATAATATTTATAATTTTTTTTTAAGCCAAATATTCTTTCCATGCAACGAACATTTGACCGGTTATTAAATAAATCTAATGATTATTTAAACTTTTTTTTAAATAAAAATTCAGACGGTTATGACATTTTTTTTTGCTAATCAACTAAAATAAAATAAACCATTCTGCGTAACGTAATTGCGAGATCCGAACGATCTGCCGGTTTCCAATTTTAACTGAGTCAACAGAGACCGAGACAATGTGCGAGCCGCCAAGCTCTTTTTTCCGCTTGGTGAATGAGCTAATTGACCATTTGAGCCGCGTTGATGGACAGTCCCGATCACCGGAGCGATACTCGCCGGAAGCGCTTTTGTCAAGGACTTTCCTCGCAAAGTGAAATACTTATCGCGTATACGTGTGTAAGAAAGGCAGGGAATTGAACTGAGTAAGGAACAGCAGCAATGAAAGCCCCCCTCCCCCTTCCATGGGGTACATGAAACGGTACAATGCTGCAAATGTCTCGAAGTTTTTGTACTTTCGCTGGCTTGGTTATTGCACTCTTAGAGCATTTAATTCCAACACAACGCACATTCACAAAGATGTATACATAGCCTTCGTTGGGTGAACGTGATAGTTGTTGGCAGCGCGAGGCGTTCGAAATTATTTTCAGTAACAGACGTAGGAGAAACTTTTGTTATTCAACAAAATTTGTTCAAAATTCAAATCTGGCAGACCAAAAAAATTAGTCAGTATTCAGATTTTTTTAACTAGCGTGAAAGTTTTGTTTTTTGGGAAAATCGAACGTCACGGAAAAATTTAAACGGTTCGATCGATTCTTGCCCAATTCAAGACGGACCAGCGGATAATCAACTTTTGTGTACAACTTTTTGCCCCGATAACTCAAACATTGTAAGAGCTCTGGAAAAGTCTACATGAAAAAAAGATTCATAAAAATAAAGTTTTGCTTAGAGGAAGCAAAATCTATATTTTCGTAATTTGTTGTAGATTTTTGATACGAAATTCGTCAGTTCATAGATAAACGTGTTTCATAGTAGACCGATGCGACGCGTTTTATCGTCTGGGAAAGGGTGGGGAAAAAATGAAAGCAAGTATAAACCAGTGGTATTCGAGCACGAGTATTTAATGCACTTTCGAGGTGCCTCGTGTGGAACGACCGCGATTACCCATTTCCTCGAGGCCTTGAAATAATCGTATGAAGTATCGACCAAGCGACCTGCTCGTCGAAGAATTGCTATCTTTTAGCGATATTTTTAAAATGTTGGTTGAGACAATGTATATAAAAATATCTCTTCGTTCAAGTTTAAAGTTAAATACACGTTTCAGTAAAAAAAAAGAACTTGCAACTTTCACAGTCTGGAATCGTACAAGTTCGTGATCGATGTTAAATACGTGTCAGAATAAAAATTGACAATTCGCGAAACAGAACAAATTTATATGCGATTAATAATGGCTAAAGTACTCAATATAGGCGACAGTTGCCACTATTTTTAGGCCTGCATTAGAGTCGAACTTTCATGACTCGTTTCTTTTTTCTTAAAAAAATTATATATATATATATATATATATATATATATATATGACTTTGATTTCTTTATCATTAAAAATGTGAATTTGCCATCAACTCGGCATGATGTAAATGTGGGTTCAGGAGGAATTATTAAGACTGCTTCTGCTTGGGATGGCTGAAGGATGTTCGGGAGTGACAGCTTTCATGCATATTAGCGAATCCAATATTACTGTTGTTGTACGATTGATGGTAATAATTCTATTTAATATATAATAATTCAGTTATTCAATACATTCTTCCGAGCCATGGTTCTTCCGGCTGAAATGTGACGCAATAAATGTGCGACTAGTACAGAAAAAGGCTACGAATTAAATTTGTAAATTGCTTCCGCATTGTTTTTTTTTCTGCGGTTCACAGTCACCTGTATGAGAAAAAAAAACTAAGAAAGCAATGGGCAATTTTTATTTGCAGACTATTTTGTTGTGGACTCTTAAAGAGCTATTTTTCCCAGAACTCATGATTCTTGCCCAAACGATATCGTTGGAAAATACTTCTATCACGCATAATATCGATGATCTAATTCCAGAAGGGCCTTTGTGCATAGCTTATAGATGCATCACACACCATTTTTACTTCAAGCCAATCGACATATAAAAAAATAAATAATTTTTACTGCAGTAAAATTTACGATCATGTTCACTCCTAAAGTTTAACATGGTAAAATTTAAACACCGTGATCGATAATCACCGAAATCAATACGAAATATTGATAAGATCTAATATTAAATTTCTATTGATTACTTCTAGCGTTTGATATTAAACAATTTTATTTTTCGATTCAACTAATGCGTGAGAAATGTTAATGTTACGGTTTACCGAATCCACAAGTTTCCGCAACAAAATTGTATTGAATTGTTGTATGTTACTCTATTATTATTTTACGATACTAATTACTATTTACTATGTACATTTATATAAGTGATCGTAATGATTCTTACTCTTATAATAGTAATTACTCGCTGGCAGTTTACTTTTTTCCCTATTTTTCTGATAACTTACAAAAATTTTGTGAAAATGAGGTTTTACGTTAAACGAACTTCAGTGCGAAGTATTCTCCCATGATTGAATATGGAATAGCATGAAATAACCATAATAAAAATATAAAAATTAACTCCCACGAAGAGACTTTGACAAAAAAGTTTCCGTGTGTGAGTGGAAAACGATCGGTCTAGGCACAACAAGCTTATAAATTATAAATTAAAGAATCACCGTTTGCCTACCGGGAAACGAAATTTTCATCGCGGTCTCCGATTAAACAAAAATACGAATTTCAATATCACATTTTTGAATTTTGCATATTTACACTCTGAACTTCGACGAATTGACTTACGGGATCGATTTACAGAATCGAGGTTTTGGTATGTATTTTTTTGAAATCTCCGAGAAAATACGAATTTCCCAACGATGATGGCGACAAATGTGACACACAATTTTTCTTATATTTACTCTATAATTTACGCTCACTTAGTGAAAGTAAAAAGTTAAAAAACTAAACAATCATATCGAAATTATGACTCGTACAAATGAAAAAGGTTTCCATGCACGCTGTAACTGACGAACCGTAGCTTCTAGAAATCTGCAATTATCGTGTCACGAATTCCAGAACAGAAATAACATGAACAATATTTCGCAAAATGTCGAAGAACAATTTTTTTTTTGTAGAAAATCTTCAAATTTCGCTCATGCATTGAAGTAAAAATCATTGATAGCATTATTGGCACAAGTCCTCCGGGCGTTCCATGAAAATTTCCAATTTCCCGGAGTGACGCTCGGAAAGACTGTTCACAATACCACGTCATAAGTATTAGCCCAACGGAGCGTAAAGAATTGAGTGTAAAATACTTGAAAAAATGTGTTGTACGTCCACTAAATTTCGTTGCAATCACATCCGTAAAATCCATACCATTCACGCGCTTTCAAACACACACCCCTTCAACAAGTGGAGTACGAACCCCTCTGAAACGGTTCCCTTTTAATATCCCCAACACGATTCGAGCATCCATTCCACATCGATGAAATCCAATTTTCTCTCGATCAACTTCAATAAAACCCTTTATCACCGAAAATGGAAAACGGTCTGCGGCATGTCCTCGTTTTACCTTCGCCGTCACGTTTTTTTGTGTCTCGTCAGTCTATATCCTGGTCAGCCGCGAGTTTTTCATGGCGTATCCGATGGAGCGTTGAATTTCCATTCCCTTGTTGCCCCTCATAGTTTTTTTTCCCGGACCTCCCGTCCTCCGGGTCATTCTTCCCCAAACGCTCAGAACCGCTGGTCCACTAGGAGCGGGATGCTGAATTTGATGATCGAATCCCATGCCCATGTGCAACGGATAATTATTGTAATCAGGAATAATCGGTAGCTGCGAGACATCCCCGTGAAGTCCGATCATCTGACTGGCTTCCGGTATGTTTCCGTAATTCGGCAAACCGTAATAATTCAACGATCCTCCGAATCCGTGGTCCAATGAATTTTGTTGATTGTCGAGGATCGGAATCTTCAACGGCTCCGACTGATGCTGATCGCCCTGATGGTGATAGTCGGCGAAGGACGAAGGATCCCTGAAGCTCGTCGGTTCCTGCGATTTCGGGACTTCCAGATGCGTGTTCAGGATTCCTTGAATCTCCTGATACGCCGCGGTTCGATGATCGTTGTTCGACGTGTGACAATCGGCTTGCGTCCCGCTCAGTTGCGGCGACGACGGTTCCAGCTTCGTCCCGTACGAATCGTAGATCTGGCCGTTTGGCTGGTAATTCTGGTAATTATTATGGTTGTCGTTATCCTGATGATGCTCCAGCGGACCCGACTGATAACCAGAATCCGCCGAGACGTGAGTCAATAACGGCTGATCCTTGTGTTCCGGATAATAACCTACGTGATCGTCGTGAACCGCTTCGTGGGTCGTCAGAGTCGGTTGACCGGCTTTCAAGATCCCTACAATCTTCGTTATCGTCGTCGTGGAAGGTCCTTTGACTGATCCGCCGAAACTATCGTCCAGAGCCGAAGGAGCCGGCTTCGGGTGACGCTGGAAAGACGCTGGCAGTTCGGGAATCGCTTCGTGGCCGTATCCGGGTTTCGTCTCCTTCACGATCAGGACGCCCGCATGCTCGTCCACGCCGTCGTCTGTAAACGTGACGTCAGTAAGTCCGGTCGTTAAGGAGGGAGTCTCGCTGCGCGCTGACTTCGCATAAATTCGACAACAATAAGAGAAAATTGCAAGTACTTCTTGATGGTGTAAAAATCTGAAAAAATCAGGAATACTAAAGGTACTGAGAAGATTAATTTTGCATAATAATAATTGCAAAATGTTATTAACAAATTCATCAAAAAATTAATTGGTTAACAAATTACCCTGC
>JAPYZC010010246.1:0-10499 GCA_030522665.1 Ichneumoninae sp. A BG-2022a
TTAATTTTAGTTTAATTTTAGTTTAATTTTAGTTTAATTTTAGTTTAATTTTAGTTTAATTTTAGTTTAATTTTAGTTTAATTTTAGTTTAATTTTAGTCTAATTTTAGTTTAATTTTCGATCAATTTCAAACAAACTTCGAACTAATTTTAGGCTAATTTTAGATTAATTTTTGTGACTCACAATTAATTTTTGAAAAAAAGGGTTTCCGACAGGGATTATTATGATGTCGATCCGCGAAGGGTGGCAATGGCCGGGTCGTCAAAGATCGTGCCAACGAACCCCGGCAGAATCCCGCGATGATGTCGCTTCCAGGGGGAAGTGTACCGCCGCGGTAATAGTATACCGGTTCGTCGATGTCGCTTCTGTTCCCCGGGTGCATTCCCACCCGCGAGATAACATCGGCCGAGCCAATTTGTCAATACGATCAGATAGACGTTGTTTCATGAACGGCTCGCGTATCGTCCCGTTGCCACGGCAGCGTCGGCCCGACGGCGGCAGACGCCCACCAATAATTCAATAGCCCTCGTGGGCTCAAACGCGTTTGTTGACAGGATTCTCGACTCGGATATGTTACCGACGATTTACATCTCTCACTCTCTTGTGTCTCGCTCTCCCGTGAAATATATTGTGACCCCCGTTTAGCCAGCGGACCGACCAGTGGCTCTCTCGATAACGCTCGAGGACGATTGTCGTCCGAGGCTCAAACGTTAATGTACTTTGATCCGCTCGAGAGATCACGAAACGGCGCTATTCGATAGATCGCGGATGGACTCCCGTTTCAAAAATCGATTCGTCAAAATAATTTATTTGACCCTTCGAGCACGATTAAAACAATTGTAGGGGAGAGCGGGGCAAAATGGCACACCGGGGTAAAACGGAATAACGAGATAACACGCAATCCTTCAATAACTTTGAAATGGTGGCGATGGTAGTACGTGGGGCAAAATGGGTTTAAAAATCTGGATGAATCGGTAGGATAAAATTGGGCATCCAAAAATTATTGGAAAATTGAGTCTTGCTCTCACAGTCCCGTTTTGCCCCGCTGTGCCATTTTGCCCCGGTCTCCCCTAGTGCGCGACCTAATTACAATTTCTTCACTGAGAGAAGGATCTAGTAAAAATGACTATATCGCTTGAGAGATGTTACCATAGCACATAGTAGTAGGGCGGTAGGGCGCCGCCTATGGTAGGAAGTACCGGATTTATAAGAATTTTTCTTAGACGTTGTGGTAAAAATTCTTGGATAATTTGAGACTTTCTGCCCTAGGTGGCGTCCTGGCGCCCTACTACTATGTGATGTGGTAATTTTTCTTAGATGATCGGTAATTTTTACTAGATCCTTCTCTCAGTGTTCCAGGTCACGATTAAAATAGCTAGACAAGTTGTACAGTCGGTAATAAAGGATATGAAGATCAAGTTAAATCGTACGAAAAAAGGGACTCTAAAAAACTACGACACTGATTGATCTGCGTATGCGACAGTGACGGTCGGTCTTCGAGGTACCAATTCTTCGGAGTTCTGATGGGACATCTTAGAAACTCCATTTACATTCGTGCGCCGTGAAACGTTAATGTCCCTTGATCCACTCGAGAGATCACGAAATGGCACTATTCGATAGATTACGGATGGACGCCTGTTTCAAAAATCGATTCATCGAAATAATTCATTTGATCGTTCGGGCCCGATTAGAAAAATTGTACGGCACGACCTAATTACAATTTTTGTTCATGTCACGATTAAAATAGCTAGAAAAGTTGTATCGTCGGTAATAAAGGCAAATGTAAATTATACAAATAAGGGACACTGAAAAATGACGACATTGGGTCATTGATTGAACTGCGCATGCGACCGTGTCGGTCCGTCTTCGAGGTACCATTTCTTCGGAGTTCTGATGAGACAACTTAGAAACTCCATTTACAGTCATGCGCCGTGAAACGTTAATGTCCCTTGATCCACTCGAGAGATCACGAAATGGCACTATTCGATCGATTACGGATGGACGCCGGTTTCAAAAATCGGTTCATCGAAATAATTTATTTGATCGTTCGAGCCCGATTAGAAAAATTGTACGGCACGACCTAATCACAATTTTTGTTCATGTCACGATTAAAATAGCTAGAAAAGTTGTATAGTCGGTAATAAACGATATGAAGATAAATGTAAATTATACAAATAAGGGACACTAAAAAATGACGACATTGGGTCATTGATTGAACTGCGCATGCGACCGTGTCGGTCGGTCTTCGAGGTACCATTTCTTCGGAGTTCTGATGAGACAACTTTGAAACTCTGTTTGCATTCATGCGCCGTAAAACGTTCCGTCGTCTTTCCTGCTGTACCCCGCGTTAGTCTGATCCGTGTGAGGGCCCTCGATAGCGAGTTTCAGGCTGCTCGGATGGATTCTCTCGATTCTGTCGGGAATCCCGGCGTGGTGAGTTTTTCCGGCGTAACGATGAAGCTGTCCCGGAGCCCTTTGAGAAGAGCCATGAGGCGCCGAAGCCGCTCTCGTCGGTGTCGAACTGTGCCCGCGTTCCTGCTTGATGCGCCCTTTTTCCCTGACTCCGCGCCCAATATCGCCGCCAGTGCCCGGCCGACTGGCGTTGGAACCTCCGGGTTGAACAGTTTGCCCGACAATAGACGATCTGGACCCAAGTGTTTCTCCGATAATGGTGATTCCGGACTGGAGCGAAGATGCCTGGGAAACGAATTTTGGTACAGTCGGACCTCCCGAGAGTCATCCACGGAAAACAAAAATTCGTTGGGACAACAAGAATTTTGTTACCATAACTGATTTACCTGGTTAACATTGGGACAACAAAATATTTTGCTGGGACAACAAAATATTTTGCTGTGGCAACAAAATATTTTGCTGTGGCAACAAAATATTTTGTTGTGGCAACAAATATTTTGCTGTGGCAACAAAATATTTGTTGCTATAGCAACAAATATTTTGCTGTGGCAACAAAATATTTTGCTATAGCAACAAATATTTGCACGAGGTCATTGTCAGCAAAACTCATTTTATTAGAGCAACTCAACCATTTTTCTCCGTGCAAATAAATAATCTTTCTGGTTGCGTAGTCTGGTAGTGGGGACAACTTTAGTGGTCCAATTGGTCCGGTGGAAAGGACTTGGTCCGCGAACAAGATTGGCTCTTCGCGGAGCTTAATTGTCTCAGCATTGAGTAACATATCGCACCCTTAGAACAACAGTGTAACAACTTAGGGGAGATCGGGGCAAAATGGCACAGCGGGGCAAAACGGAACAGTGAGGGCAAAACTCAGTTTTCCAATCATTTTTGGATGCCCCATTTTGTCCAAACGATACATCCCGATTTTCCAACCCGTTTTGCCCCATATGCCACCATCGCCACCATCCAAAAGTTATTGGAAAATTGCGTTTTGTCTCATTATCCCGTTTTGCCCAGCTGTGCCATCTTACCCAGCTTTGCCATTTTGCCCAGCTTTGCCATTTTGCCCAGCTTTGCCATTTTGCCCAGCTTTGCCATTTTGCCCAGCTTTGCCATTTTGCCCAGCTTTCATTTTGCCCAGCTTTGCCATTTTGCCCAGCTTTGCCATTTTGCCCAGCTGTGCCATTTTACCCCGCTTATATGCCTTATATGGCAATCCCATAAGAGATGTTACACCGTTGTTCTGAGGGTGCGATATGGGAGATTCAACTGTAGAAAGAAGGAACGGATCTTTTAGAGGTCCATTCTACAACTTAGGAGAGGTCTACAACTTTACCGGGGTAATGTTTGGCGGGGAAAACCTTAGCGGAGCTTGCACTGTACACGAAACTTACGGAATAATAAGAGCCAGGAGTTTATAATTCAGGGAGGAAACTTTCGCGTCTCGGTAGCGCGATTATTCAACGTAATCTGAAATTTTGATTTTGCCTGAAAGCCTTAAACACTCCCTCTTCATCCCGCGAGTGTCTTCGCGTGAAAGCGAATGAGAAGGAATGATTTAAACTGCGATCGCGTTCGCTCGAGCCGGAGACTTTCGGAGTGAGAACACAAACAGCTGTCTCGCCTAATGTAAATCACTGTGTACTATGCAAAGTCTCTTTGTCTCGCTCGATCGCCTTCATCTTCACTTTCTCTCCATCTCACTCTACCTCGGGTCTTTGCTCGCGAGGAACACACTTAATCCACCGTTCAACACGCGAGACGCGAATTCAAATTAGCTCCTGCTGACGTCGTCACTGTCGTAAGAGACTTTCGCGTCTTCGCTGGTAGATTGTACTCGAATAATGTAGAATGCATTTTTTTTTCTTTTATGATAATAATCAACGGTCGAGCAATCGCAAAAAGATTCCATTATTGGGGACGATTCAACTTTTTCGCGATGAGTTTTTTCTTTACGGCAGGTATGTGGGTTCAATATCGCGTTCGCACAATTTAAACGATTATTATTGCGTGGAAGATATAAAAAAAATAAATGAAATAATCGTGACGCGCTGCAGATTTGTTTTACGGAAAGATAATTTGGAGCCTCATCATTTTGCCCAAGTTACAATCGGCCGAATCGCCGTATGGCCGAAAGTTATCGGTCCGAACGCACTTCATCCGAACAGTCTAACTTCCGAAACTTTACTTTTCTGAAACGTCAAACTGTTGAATGATTATTTTTCCTAATTGTCAAATTTCCGAAACTTTATTACTCCGAATCTTCATTTCAGTGAACTTCACTCTTCGGAAATGGTAATTGGCCGAACGTTATTCGTTCGATTCGTAATTTCACTGAAGGCCATTTTTCCGAGTAATAATTTCACCGATCGTCATTTTTTCGAATCGGTAAACTTCCAAACGTCAGGTCGTCGAATCGTCCAATTCGCTAATCAATCGAATCACGAAACTACATAATATTTGTGTAGTCTAGTCTAGTCCACTGAATATGAATCGCAGACATTTGGTACTAATCGATTCGGATAAATGACTTGACGGATAAATGACTTTATCGATAAATGACTTTATCGATAAATGACTTTATCGATAAATGACTTTATCGATAAATGACTTTATCGATAAATGACTTTATCGATATCGATAAATTACTTTATCGATAAATTACTTTATCGATAAATTACTTTATCGATAAATTACTTTATCGATAAATACTATTCGTAAGAATGCTGATTCGGCAAATTGACGATTCGTGGAAATGAATTTGGGTGAAATTAGTATTCCGAAAAATGGCGTTCGATTGAATGACGATTCGGAGGAATAACGTTCGACCAATTATTATTTCCGAAGAGTAACGTTCCGACATTCGGCCGATTGTGAGTTCAACAAAATGATGTGGCTCCGTTAATTCATCGTCGATAGGTTACGTCGCGTTAGGACACGAACAAAAAAAGAACTTTGCAATGACATTACATCCGAATTTGCTGGCGCTGATTCCGCGGAAGCCCCGGATTTACTCGGCGATTGCATTTCAAAGCGCACCGCCGCATTAGATTCTGACTTGAAATTTTGTTATCTAACTTGACCGGATAACGTATCCTCTTACAGCTCTTGACGTCTCTAACCGACCAGAATGAACGCAGTGAGTTCTGTAAGTCGACAATATTCAGATCAGTAAAACATATAAGGTGTACAATATCTCGCATCTATTTTCCCCTAAAGAAAAATTACACTAAGTTTATATTCTTGTTTTTTATATACTGAGAGAAGGATCTCGTAACAATGGCTATATCGCTTGAGAGACATTACCATAGCACATAGTAGTAAAGAACTACGGCACCACCTATGCTAGAAAGTACTGGATTTATAAGATCTTTAGAAAAATCTGAGACTTTCCGCCATTGGTGGCGCCCTAGTTCCCTAGTACTATCCCTAGTATAATTTTTCTTGGATGATCGGTAGTTTTTACTAGATCCTTCTCTCAGTGTACGAAACTCCGAATTTGAAACTTCCGGTCAGTCTTCCCGTCTTTCTCAATTGCCATGCCCAATATATATAAATAGAAAGCTAAAATCTGTTTAGGATTAAAGTGGGGAATATCGCCCGGTCCATATATCATTGATTTACGTGTCAATTGAGGTGGGCCATATTCACCACTTTTACCCTCGGTGCAAATAGATTACCGATTGCTCAGAAACATAAGGTCGTATCTCACACCATTAGATGTATGAAACAATATGAGATGCGCCCTTCCGTCTCTCAGCAATGTCGATGTGAATATTGCTAAGACGGCAGGTTCGCTTACTTTATACAGAGTATGTTAAAGGTACATATTATTATAATTCGATCGAACCTTGATCTCGTTACGAAGTACCCGCCAGGTCGCACGTCCCAAGGACTCCGGTTGCATCGGTACGTACATCTTCGGCACCAGAGTGTCTTCGTTGTGTACGTAGGTGGACGTGAGAGCGAGATCGAGGGCATCGTTCGGCACCTTCAACGTGGTCGTCGTAGAGTGAAATTAACACGCGCAGGATAATTTCGAAATACGTCGATGTAACGGTAATAGAAAATTTACTTCGGTCCTGACGAGCCGGTGATCCCTGCGTATGCTGTTGAGGGTGTGATGAGCGAAGAGACGCTCGTGGGTGTCCAATTTCCTGGACCAACCCCTGTCGCTGGTCGAAACTTTGTCGCCCAGCACCGGACCAGGTGGCAGCCAGAAACCCTCGCTCGAGACATCGGGCACAGGATAAGGATTCCTCACTGTTATCCTCGACGGCATTCGGTCGCAATCGCTATTTTATTCTTTTACGGACAAATAAAAGTACGCCAGATTCTTATTTGTAACCGCTGAAACGTCCATGGAACCGACTGAATTGTGCGCTGCTAAAATGCTCCGTCGATAAATCGATTTCAACCCCATTTCATTGTGCGTTCATCAAATGGATAATATTTTGTGTTTAGGGTAAAAGTGGGGAATATAGCCCGGTCCATATATCATTGATTTACGTGTTAATCGAGGTGGGCCATATTCACCACTTTTACCCTATCAAAAGGATAACATTTTGCCTTTATCAAGAGTATGATATTTTGCCTTCATCAAAAGTATAATATTGTGCGTCCATCAAAAGGATGACATTTTGCGTTCATCAAAAGGATGACATTTTGTCTTCATCAAAAGTATGATATTTTGCGTTCATCAAAGGTATGATATTTTGCGTTCATCAAAAGGATGATATTTTGCGTTCATTAAAAGTATGATATATTGCGTTCATCAAAAGGATGACATTTTGCCTTCATCAAGAGTATGATATTTTGCCTTCATCAAAAGTATGATATTTTGCATTCATCAAAAGTATGATACTTTGCGTTCATCAAAAGGATGACATTTTGTGTTCATCAAAAGGATGACATTTTGTGTTCATCAAAAGGATGACATTTTGTGTTCATCAAAAGGATGACATTTTGTCTTCATCAAAAGTATGATATTTTGCGTCCATCAAAAGTATGATATTTTGCGTTCATCAAAAGGATGACATATTGCGTTCACCAAAAGCATGATATTTTGCGTTTATCAAAAGTATGATATATTGCGTTCATCAAAAGTATGATATTTTGCGTTCATCAAAAGTATGATATTTTGCGTTCATCAAAAGGATGACATATTGCGTTCACCAAAAGCATGATATTTTGCGTTCATCAAAAGTATGATATATTGCGTTCATCAAAAGTATGATATTTTGCGTTCATCAAAAGGATGATATTTTGCGTTCATCAAAACGATTATATTTTGTGTTCAAGAGGATATTTCCAAGAGACAAGTTTGTATTACATAAATCGTATAAATATTATAAATGTATTATTTTTTTAAACTTAATAATAAATAAAAATGCACATGTGTTTGGTCTTCCAGTTATAAAAAGAGGATGCAATTTATAAGCCCTTTGATTCCTGGAGTTCCAGTACCGAGGTGAACATTGTAAACAGCATACAATGTCGAACTATTCCCGTAGTCTTCGAGAAAGATTCTAATCGTGGCACGATTAAGACGGCAGGGTACACCCGGAGTCGGTACGCGCGTTTGCCGATTGCGTAACGTCCCGCGCGTCCTTCCCGCATCACAGAAAGATCTCCGAGAACAAGCGACCCGATGTGTTGCTTCTTCCAGCGATTACGAGCATCCCTCTGATTTACGACCCGACTGTTTGCCCGACTTCTCCGAGACAGTGTTTGTTTGCTCTGAATTACGTTTCTCGAATCCCCCGCGTCTATCGTCTCTCTCCGCCTCGTCTCGCGGTCCGCGCAACCGCGCTATCCGCCCGAGCGAGACGAATAAATTCACCGGTTGACTTTAATTATCAGAGCTTTGGAAATTTTGTATCGCCCGCGCTTAATCGCTCTCTCCATGATATTACGAATTTTTATTATTTTAATTTTAATTTTTTTTATTTTTTTATTATTCGTTGTACAGTAAATTATCCAAAAGCTTACCGAGGGTGGGGGCGCATTGTTACATGCGGGCGTATAAACCTGGCCAGCTAGAATCCGCAGTTACAGCCGCGATACGATTTAACTCCCGCGTACACCCTGTAAACCAGCGGGGCAAGTGCAGCGGCCAACCGGGCGAACTGGCATAATTAACACGTTAACCGACAAACTACAATGGCTCGCTGTATAATCGGTAAACCGTAATGAGCCGAGCCGGGTGACCAGTCGTATATCAAGAGGCTGCATCCGGGTTAGCCAGCTCTCTCTCGGCCGAACGGCGCTACGGGGATTTGGAGCTGAGTGAACGCCCGGACGTCGATGCGTTCTTGGATGATCGCCGCAGCTAAACGCACTCTCGGGTGGATACATGCATGTAGACTGCGCACTGCATCGAGTTTCATTCATAAAAACTTTCTCACTCGAGCCGACCAACGAAAGCCGAAAGTGGCGAACCTACCGGATGCTGCGAGGCTTCAAGCGCTGCGGGGTTTCGGCTCGCTTATACTACCCTCTTTATATGAACCGCGGGCTTAGTGCTTTCACTATCGGTGGTGTTTTCTTTTCTTTTTTTTCTTTTTTTTTTCATGCTACCCGTGAGTTCATTCATCGCTCGTGGGCGATGGAAAATTGTGAATGAATCACTGATGCTCGAGCGTCGACTTTGATACTAAGGCGAGGATCGAATTTACAAGATGATGTGATGTGGGAAATTTTTAGGGAAAACGACTCCTTTGGGCATGGAATGTATATATATATATATATTAATATATTAATATATATATATATATTATGAGAGGCGTTACTGTGCACTGAAAGAAAAATTCGCTTGCCGGCTGCCAGAGAAAAGAAAGTTTGTTGAAATTCTGCACAGTAAAAGATAATTTGGTAAAAATAATTTTGTTGAATAAGTGACAAAGTCGTTTGTTAAGCATTGAATATTACAAACCTGCCCTTTTATTTCTCGTGTAATAAAAAATTTCATTTTGTACTTTTGCTTGTAAAACTGGAAAATTAACAAATAAAAAATTGTGGACGTTTGTAGACAATAAGTTGTTGTAAAAAGTACAAACTTGTTTTTACTGTGTACTTTCAATTCTTACAATTCTGTATTGTAATTGATATCGAAATAACGAGGATAAGATTATCAAGGTGACACGTTATCGTTTCAATCCGATGTGGAATTGTACGAATTGAGAGTAGACTTGAAACATTTTTTGTCTTTGGCAGCCCGCAAACAATTTTTCTTCAATCATTGATATTTTTTTTCAGTTTAGTTCCATGTTGGAGGATAAATGCAGGACAATTGTGAACACAGTTTAGCGAAAAAATGTATGAACCTGTCCAGAGTAACGAAGTTCCTCAAAATGGGGGGGCCAACATGGAATTGCTCATAGATAAAAATTGTGTAAATGCAATTCTTATCTACTTGGCCTAAAAGCACGCAGTAGCGCTACGAGTGACGACGCTATCCCGTAATTCGGTCGGGCGCTTGTTTCGTCCAGGAGGCGGTTGGCCGCACAAGGAAAACAGTGACGGTGTAACGGCAACATATTAAACCCGCAGTAATTTATGTGATATGCAACTGTAATACTAATGCAAAGGATAAAATTCACAAGACGACGTGATGCGTGGCAAATTATTAGGAAAATCGACTCCATTGCGCATAAAAAATATGATATGAATATAATTTAATCAATATAATCTTTTTAATGAGAGGAGTGACTGTAGTCCAATGTTGAGGTACAAATTTTTCACCATTATGAATACAGTTTAGCGAAGAAATTAACGAAGTACCGTTGCAACTAAGGATGCTGCAGCACGAAGATGCGAGATTCTCGTAATTCGGTCGGGCGCTTGTTTTGTCCAGAAGGCGGTTGGTCGCATAAGGGAAACAGTGATGGAGTAACGGGAACGTCCGTTATTAAATCCGCGGTAATTTATGTGATATATACAACTTTGTGATGCGAGGCAAATTATTAGGAAAATCGACTTCTATGCGCATGGAAAATATACATATATAAAAATATAATTTTACGAATACAGTTTAGCGAAGAGATTCACGAACCTGTCGAACGCTTTAAATTCCTAAAAACGGGGTG